>PVJI01001485.1:84599-155727 GCA_004026765.1 Micronycteris hirsuta
GGGAGGGGAGGGGAGAGGATGCAGATAACTATAATTGAACAACAATAATTATTTTTAAAAAAACATACTCATATAGTAGTTTTGACATTTTTAAAAAAATTTTAAAGATTTTTTATATATTTTTAGAGAGAGGGGAAGGGAGAGAGACAGAGAGGGAGAGAAACAGCAATGTATGGTTGCTTCTCACATGGTCATCACTGGGGAACTGGCCCACAACCCAGGCATGTGCCCCGACGGGGAATCGAACCAGGACCCTTTGGTTCCCAGACCGCGCTCAATCCACTGAGTTACACCAGCCAGGGCAGTACTTTTGACATTTTGATGGGGCTGCATTAAGTGTAAGGATCACTGAGGAAAGAATTGTTCTTTTTATAAAACTAAGTCTTCCTACCCATGTCTATGAGATAACTTCCCATTTATAAGCTCACACATTTTAGCCTTTATTTTATACCATGCCACAAAATACTTTACAAATGAATTAAATAGATGAATGTAAAACAAGTTTCAGAAAGAAAGAGCAAATATGTTTATACTATTTGAATTGAGGAGATATTTCCAGGACAGACATGAACCCTGAAACTTATTCTACAAATTCACAGATTTGATTAAAACATTAAAACATTTATATCTGTGAAATATGCTGTTGGTACTTTAATAGGTATTGCATTGAATCTATAAATTGCTTTGGGTAGTATGGATATTTTGATGATGTTGATTCTTCCAATCCATGAGCATGGTATATGTTTCCATTTGTTTGTGTCTTCCTTGATTTCTTTCTTTAGTATTGAGTAGTTTTCTGAGTACAGGTCTTTTACCTCCTTGGTTAGGTTTATTCCTAGGTATTTTATTTTTCTTCTTGCTATATCAAATGGGATTTTTTTTCCTGATTTCTGCTTCTGATGCTTCATTGTTGGTATACAAAAATGTTTTTGATTTCTGGATATTGACTTTGCATCCCACTATTTTGCCAAATTCATTTATTAGGTCGAGCAATTTTTTTGCAAAGTCTGTAGAATTTTCTATGTACACTATCATGTCATCTGCAAATGATGACAGTTTTGTTTCATCCTTTCCAATGTGGATGCCTTTTATTTCTTTTTTTTTTTGTCTGATTGCTGTGGCTAAAGCTTCCAATACTACATTAAATAGAAGTGGTGAAAGTGGACAACCTTGTTTTGTTCCTGATCTTAGTGGGAAAGATTTTAGTTTTTGCCCATTGAATATGATGTTGGTTGTAGGGTTGTTGAACAGACACTTCTCCAGGGAAGGGGGAGCATACAGAGGGTCCAGACACACATGAAAAGATGCTCAATATTGCTAGCTATCAGAGAGATGCAAATTAAAGCCACAATGAGATGCCACCTCACACCCTTGAGAATGGCCATCATAAACAAAGCAACAAACAACAAGTGTTGGAGAGGTTGTGGAAAAAAGGGAACCCTAGTGCACTGTTAGTAGGATTGCAGATTGGTGAAACCACTATGGAAAACAGTATGGAATTTCCTCAGAAAACTAAAAATGGACCTGCCTTTTGACCCAGCAATTCCACTGCTAGTATTATATTCTAAAAACCCTGAAACACCAGTCCAAAAGAACCTATGCACTCCAATATTCATAGCAGCACAATTTACAATAGACAAGTGCTGGAAGAAACCTAGGTGCCTATCAGTAAGTGAATGGATCAAAAACGATGGTACATTTACACAGTGGAATTCCATGCAACAGAAAGAAAGAAGGAGCTCCTACCCTTTGTGACAGCATGGATGGAACTGGGGAGCATTATGCTAAGTGAAATAAGCCAGGAAGTGAAAGACAAATTCCATATGATCTCACCTTTAAAAGGAACCTAATCAACAAAACAATCAAACAAGCAAAATATAACCAAAGACACTGAAATTGAGAGCAGGCTGATGGTGACCAGAGGATAGAGGGGAGGGAATTTTAGGGGAAAAGGGTGAAGGGTTTGCAGGAGCAATTATAGAGGACACTTGGACAATAACGGGGGGGGGGCGCAGGAGGGTGGTGGGGTGGGCTGGGGGCTTTGGCTGGGGAGGGGAAGGTGGAAAAATGTACTTGAACAATTAAAAATAAATGTAAAAAATCTGCCCTGGCTGGTGTAGCTCAGTGGATTGAGCGCTGGCTGGGAACCAGAGGGTCCCGGTTCGATTCCCAGTCAGGGCACATGCCTGGGTTGCAGGCCAGGTCCCCAGTGAGGGCCATGTGAGAGGCAACCATACATTGCTGTTTCTCTCCCTCTCTGTCTCCCTCCCTTCCCCTCTCTCTAAAAAAAAATAAATAAATAAATAAATAAAAATAAATAAATAAATAAATGTAAAAAATTTTAAAAAGGAAAAAAGAACATTAAAACATTTAAACCTCTGTGATATGAAGTGCATTTAAATGCAAGTGAACAACTGAAATAAATCATTATATTTATATATAAATATATATAAATAGTGACTATATATAGTGACTGCACCAATCTACATTCCCACCAACAATACATGAAGGTTCCCTTTTCTCCACATCCTCACCAACACTTGTTTTTTGTTGATTTGTTGATAGTAGCCATTCTGGCAAGTGTGGGGTGGTATTTCATTGTGGTTTCAATTTCATTTCTCTGATGCTTTGTGATGTTGAGCTGCCTTTCAAATATCTATTGACCATCTATATTACATGATAGAATACTACTCAACTCTAAAAAATATTACCCTTTGTGACTGCATGGGTGAACCTGGAGAGTATTGTGCTAAGTGAAGGAGGCCAGTCAGAGAAAGACAAGTACCATATGATTTTACTTATATGTGGAATCTAATGAACAAAGTACACTAACAAACAAAATAGAAACAGACTCATAGATACAAAGAATAGACCGACTGCTGTCAGAGAGGAGGGATGTCGGGGGCTGGGTAAAGAAAAAGGGATAAAGCAATAATTAAAATAAAACTTACAGGAAATGGAAAATAACAGCAACAATATGGTGATTACCAGAAGGAAAAGGGGGTGGGAGGAATTAGAAGAGTGTAAAGAGGGGATAAAGGGCAATAGAAGGAGACTTGACTTAGGCTAGTGAACACACAATACAATATGTAGATGATGCATTATAGAATTGTGTCGCGGATTTCGACACGCAAAATCTGTGGGGGGACCGCCCCGATCGCGTGAATCAATCTTACCCAGAGACACGCTTGGAGGTGAGAATCTGGCGACCACGGGTCTCCTCCACCATCCCCATCTTGGGGAGAAAGACCTTGTGGGTTGCTTAGCCGGGGCTTTTATTAGAGGTATTAAGACACATTTACATTTGATTGATTATTCATGGGATTAAGCAGAACAGGTAGGATTACTCATAGCAGGGCATTAGGATATAAATTCAGATCCAGTGGCAGATAGGACCACCTTAAAGTAATATGCAGGGCTCAGCAAGCCAGAACTTTTTAAGATACATCTTTGCCAAATTCCTATTAGAGAATTTCCATTCCACAGACGTGATCCACAGTTGCTCACACAGGAATCACACGGAGCTGTGCTCAAAACGTATAAATTCTCAGGACTGCGTGTTTAAACGCATGTGGAAATCACTGCCACAGAATTGTACACCTGAAACATATACAATTTTATTAACCAATGATACCCCAATAAATTCAATAAATTAAAATAAATAAAAATATAAAGCAAAAAATAAATATGCGTATGTAAATATAAATAAATGTGTGTACTTACTGAGTGTAAAAATAGACCATAATAACCAGTTAGAAAAAGTCAAGATTCCAGTTTAATAGGAAAAGAATAAATCTTATAAATTTTTAAAAATGTGAATTACATAGGGCTTAAGCATATAAAGAGCTACACTACTGTAACTCAGTCATCAGTTTGACAAAAATACAAAAAAATATCCTTAATAATATGCTGATTAACACTCTAACACACTCTTTGTAGAGTATAAATTGTCAGAGCCTTATATTTGGCAGGGATGTAAATCTGTCTGCTCTTCAGATTGAAAGTGTACATGCTCTCTATAACTAGGCCATTTCTTCTATAAATTTACTTTTAAAATAATTTTACTCTTACATAAATAATAGATATGCAGGATTTCTACAAGTGCTATTTTACTATTATGAAAGTAAGAACTCTCAATAGACTGATCAATTTAAATAAATAAAGTATTGATTATCTGCACTAAAGAATGCATCACAGTAATTGAAGAGAATATGATGCATTGCCCTTAACTGACATGGAAAAACTACAAGATGCAGTGTCAGATGATGAAAGATAGAAGAGAACAATAGTTTAAAAGTGTAATCTCATCTGTGTAAAACACATATCTATCTGCATGGCACATACACATCTCCTGGAATATGTAAGTTTCTCATTGTTGTACTTGAACTTTCAGTCATATGCATTAATCTACAGAAGTGAATCAGGGCTCACACTTCAAACAAATAATAATAATTTACTCTGGGGAGAAAAAACAGTACTGAAAATTTTGACAAAAAGGAATATTTTATATTTTTTTGGTTATATTCCTATTTGTAACTAAATATTTTATAAGGAAAATATAATATTAGTTTAAACTTGAAAATAATCATAACTAAAAAGACAGAACCAATAGAACTACAAGGTGTTCATAGCTCTGAAAATGTGTGAGCCTTTCCAGTAAGTTCATCTGTGTAAATAATCGTTGCAAAATGATGTATTACTGTCATGATTTCTGATATATAGGAGTATGTATATCTGAGCGCATGCAGTGACTCCTCAATTTTCCTGTTTGATCCAATAATTGCTTATTTTAGTGAAGGCAGTTATGTTAAAAACAAGTTTTCTAAACTGAACTATTTCTTTCTTTTTCTTTTTTTAATTACTTGATTGTTTTTCAATTACAGTTGTCTGCATCCTCTCCCCTCACCTCCCCCCACACCCTCCAAGCCCACCCCCCTCCCCCGCTTCCACCCTCCCCCTTGGTTCTGTCCATGTGTCCTCTGTAGTAGTTCCTTAAAACCCTTCTCCCCATAGCCCCCTCCCCCTCCCCTCTGGCTATTGTTAGATTGATCTTAATTTCAATGTCTCTGGTTATGTTTTTCTTGCTTTTTTCTTTTGTTGATTATGTTCCAGTTAAAGGTGAGATCATTTGATATTTGTCCCTTGCTGCCTGGCTTACTTTGCTTAGCATAATGCTCTCCATGAACTATTTCTATTTAGGTAATAAATCCAAGAGGCCTTATAACTAAGAACATTTTCATTTGAATTTAGGTGCTTTCTTGTTACACATACTTTCTCTGTAATTGCAACCTCTCTCCTTCAGTTCAGCACTGGAAAATTAACCCATAAAATGATACTAATTCAGACTCTGTTTCACACATGTTGCCCAACACAGATAACTCATATTTATTTTTGTATTGTCTTTTATCCTCAAAATAACAATATTTAATATATCCCTGTATGCCTGATCAGATATCATTGAAAGTACTGAGGAAATGGTTGTAGAACTCAGATGCATAAAGGAAATGACATGTAAATAAGATTTTAGTTATTGTGAGTTTATCCACATGCTGATACTGTGAGACTTCTAAAATGTGTACTTGCCCTAACTCTTATCTGTTAATAGAGAATGGCACCATGGATAACTTCCTGCTGGAACAGTGAAATACTGATAAGACACTTGTTTCTGGATCAATAATGCAAACTTTGAATTTTTTTATTGATTTTCCAGATGCTGTTCAATGTAGCATATTGGCATTAGCATGGTGCCAGGAACTGATTTTCCAGAGCACTCATTGCCAAATGCACATCTGACCAAGGTCAGTTTCTATGCACGGTTGCCAGTATAGAATTTTTTCTGGTCTGACTTTCTGAGGCTTTAGTAGAAATATGCTGTTTGCTCTGATGCAAAATTGTGTTTGAGAAATGGAAACATCTCTTCACTTACTCCTTCCATGCCATGCATCATGGGGAGCGAGAGGAAAGTATCATACCCAGGCCAGGCATTGAATCTTACAGTACTGATCCCATTGCTGGAGTGGCATCCATTTTGATACTTTAACTGAGGTATAAGACAATGATTTTGGACACCCAGATCTATGAAGCAACTGTCAGAAATTTCCTCTCTTACAGCAATATTTCAACATTGAAAGGTTTTACAGATGACATGTTTTTAGAAATAAATATAAGGAACTATGATCTACAAACCATCTAGTATTATGGACTGAATGCTTGTGGCCTTCAAAATGCATGTGTTGGTATCCTGACCCCCAGTGTGATGGTGTTAGGAGGCTCGGCCTTTAGATGGTGAAGAGGTCATGAAGGTGGAGCCTTCATCAATGGGATTAGTGCCCTTAGGAGAGGAGACATGTGGGTTTGCTCGCTAGCTGTCTACTGTCTGTCCTGTGAGGATATGATGAGAAGCTGGCCATCTGCAAAGTAGGCTCTATCCAGACTCAACCGTCTTGGACTTCCTAGCTTCTAGAACTGTAGAAATAAATGGTTTTTCTTTAAATTACCTATATATAGTAACTTGTTAAAGCAGCCCCAGCTGACTAGAACACCTGGTGCTTTGAATTTTAATCTAGTTGAGAAAGACCTAAACTTCTCTGGTTTGGAATGAGAGTCAAACTATGGAAATATAACCATCAAATATGATTTGAATACTTCAACTGTAGTTCAGCATAAAATAACACAGTGATATATGATATGTTGAATATTGTGGCTTCTTTTGAGTTATTTTAATTTATTTTGTTTTGAATTTCCCATAACTGTTCCAAATTTTTATAAATGGTTCACTATTAATTTTTCTGAGAATCCTGTCTCAAAACATTACAGTATGTGTTTCTAGGTGCACACAATTGGAGGGAATTTTTCTTTAAACTCCTGTTTTCTTCTTAAAACCAGAACTAGAGCAGTAATCACTGCCACTTTTATGTTTTACACATCATGTTATACTCAAAACAATAATTGGTGTTTTGATGACCAGCTTTATGTTTAAACTCATGCAAAACTACTTTGACCTTTCTCTCTTGCATGAGTGACTTGCCAAATTGGCTAGATTTGAAAGAGTGCAACAGTTGAAAGAAAGGTAAACTTGCAGAACAGAAGACACAAAGAAAATTTGTATCATTTATTTAAGAAAACAATAATGGGGCAAACAATAAGGTCACCTTTGGGAAGGACTTGGGTCCAAAGCAGGGATCTGATTTACCATGACTTCCAAAGTGATTGTATTTCTTTTAGATTTTTTCATTAAAAATGGTGGCCTATCATATAAACAGCCACATTTCTGCACATCCTGGATTGTATAAAATTATTTTCCCATTAGTAATTAGTGGGTTCCTTGGTTCCCTTATTTTGACATTACAATTCCTCAGGTTAGTAAAGTATATGAGTATAATTAAACACATTGATCTTAGTTGATTGCAAGAATATCAGGAGGCTAGAATACAGAACACTCAGGTGGAGGATGGTGAACTTCAAAAAAAAAAATTATTGCACAAATAATAGCCCATGAAAATGGGGCAATTGCATAGTGTCTCATTCCTCTCCCACAGATGTGTATTTCTTAGTCCTGAGGTGGGATTTGGGAATATGCAATTTTAATGAGTATCTCAATAGTGTGTTGAATACGCTTTGAAAAACAGTTGTCCAGTGAGGAATAAGAGTTGTCTTCCTCTGCTTATTATTTTCAGAGGTTCATGCATGCCAATATGCAAGCTTCTTTTTCTTAATGCTGAAGAAACATTGTCAAAAAATTGTCCAAAATGATTTTAAGTTAAGAGGTTCATGGCAATCAAGAGAGAGAACAATTCCAATGGGAAGTGTATGGAAAGCACGCGGACCAGGGAGTGGAAAGTAGCATTTCACTTCATGTGGTGCTGTCTCATGCTCTGCAAGGCTTTATGTTTTGTTCTCCAGCAATGTGGGTCAAAAGCCTCTGAAGAGAACTAAGGGCAAGTTATCAATATATTCTCATTTTGTAGATGTTAAATTGACAATAATGATCTTTTGCAAATAAAATATAATAAATGTATTTTAAGGTCTGCACATATATTCAAGACTACACAGGTTATAAAGAGACACCTTTAACATGAATTGAAATTATTTTATTGAGTAAAATGACAGGCTAAGTGAGAGGGAACATTAACATTTAGCATTCAGAGAGACAGTAAGACATGGATGATTTCTTTTGAACAAAGGTATCAATTCTAGAAAGGTACTTCCAGCCCAATGTTCAATGATTTGACTGAAAGCTATTTTGAGCTTAGAAATAAATGAGTTACTCAGAACTCATTTAGACAGAGCCCATGTTTGACAGAGCCTCTTAAAGCCAGAATGTGGATTATTATTGTCAGTTAATTATTGTCAGTTAGCATTTCTTGAGTCCCAGCATTGTGCAAGCCACAGAACAAAATATGGCTTTAAACACACCAGTTCCTGCTGATGTGGGTTTTTTATTTTGGGGTAGCATGAGGGCTTCTGTGAGGAGATGCATACACTTACGTGAACCATCCTAGGAAAAGTTTAAAAAATTGAACAAGAAGGGTCCCGGTTCGATTCCCAGTCGGGGCACATGCCTGGGTTGCGGGCCAGGTCCCCAGTGAGGGCCATGTGAGAGGCAACCATACATTGTTCTTTCTCCCTCCCTTCTCCTGTCTCTGAAAATAAATAAATAAATAAAATCTTTAAAAAAAATTGAACAAGAAAACCTCTTTAACAATAAAATACAGTAGATAATCTTTAAATGGAGACTTTTAAAGAGTCTGGAATTGTTCTTCACATAAATTTTCTGCCTTATCAAATCGGGGCCACAATTTCCCCATGGTCTTTTCATCATAATTTGAATACAGCAGAGTCTGCTTTTGCCATTTACAATCCCCTGCCTGCATTTAATATTTATGCAGTATTGAATTAAATGAAATCCTGAAGTTCTGTGCTTGTTCATTTGTTGGGAGTTTGGGGGAAGCTGTGTAGAGTTTGACAGAACATGAAAATACACTGTATTTTTCTCATTATGAACATAGCTGCTGACAGACTACCTTGGGAAACAAACTTCCCTTTCAGCAATGTTTCCTTGTGTGTGTTTTTTCCTCCACCAACTTTATTTGTTTTATTTTCTACCATGAATACACCTTCTTTTGAAAAAATATCTTCTATAAACGTTCTTTTGTAAGCTCTCTATTCCATTTCCCCAGAAAAATATATGTTTCAAGTAGTTCATACTCCCCCCAACCCAGCTGCAAATGATTTTTCCCCTTACCTAGTCACATTAGTTTTTAACTCCTTCAACCGAAGTCATGAATTCACCATTATCTTACTTTCCATGTGTAATTTTAGGTCCTTTATGATATCTACCAGGTCTTAAGGTACTCAGAATGTGGACACTTTCTTGCTTTATATGTGACAGTACTTGTTCCTTTCTAAAAGACTGACCAACAAGCTTTGCCTAATTATTTATTTTCAAAGGATCTTTTTAATGTATGGAGCTATATATGTGAATTCTAGACTCCCCCTCCCTGTGGCTGAAAATTCTTCTTTAATTTTCAATGACCAAGAACTTTTTTCCTTTAAGAATAATCTCCTCTATGTCATGAATTAAAGAGGGGGGATGCGGGTGGGAGGGGGTGTGCAGGGTGCAGGGGAATAAAGGGGCAAAAATGGGACAACTGTAATAGCATGATCAATAAAATAGATTTAAAAACCAATTAGAAATAAAAGAATAATCTCCTTTAAACTTTTCAATTAAAAAAGCAAAACCTCAGAACTGTCAAGTGTCTCATGAGAAACAATATGGTTTAGAGTTCAGAAGTTAGCACTAGTAGTACAATAGTTCTTAGTCCTAATCTCGGCTCAGCCTTTTGTAGCTCTGTGACCTGGGAAAAATACCTAACGTCTCGGAAACCCAGTTGTATAGTAATTTTATTGAACTAGTAGGATCAAATTTAAGATTTGTACAGAACACATAATACAGTGCCTATTGCAATCATTCCTATTAGTTGCCTCAATAAGTTGCAAAGCCTCACTCAACTAACAGGTGGCTTTGGGCGAAGTCATTCTGTAACCAACAATATCTATATCTCTGAGGAAAAAAAATGAAAGCAATGTTTAGTTCTTTGCTCACCTTGTTATTCCTTAATGTGGTACTTTGGATTTATTTTAATATGCATTTTATGTATGTTATCCACTATGTAAAAGTATTTTATATTTGTCTTTCACATTGAATAGTGTATATTAAAATAATTTAATTGAATATTTTAAGGTACAAAACATCCTTTCTATCCTTAGATCTGGCACTTGAGTTTCCCATTACTCAGAAGCAACCCAGGAAAATAATGGCATTTGAAATATATATATTTCATATAAATATATATATACACATATGTATATTTGAGAAAAAGATTCTGAAAACCTCAAAACATTTAAGATAGATAAACAATTGGAATTATTAAAACATTTCAATTTATTCTCTCATTTGTTTATTATTGTATCTATTTGTGTCTGTCTTTTTCCATAGATACCTAGGCTTACATTGAACAGACTATGTCAGGATCCCCATTTCTCACTTGTGACTCTCTGATTATAATGCACTGTGCGTAAGGTTTTGTACAGGCTTGTTCATTAAGTGAGAGATTGAGCCTGGCCCACTGCCCAGCAAAGCCATCTCAATCACACATCTGCACTTGAGGTAGCATGCGTGTTTGTGGGGCTGCTGTGATATAATTTAATTAGGCAATTTATAAAGGGCAAAGGGACCTATGTCTTATCACTGTCAGATGGATATTTTTAATTTGTAGAGATGTTGAGAACATTTGGCATTTCTTCACATATAAGTGCAAATGGATCTTTCAGTTTGCTAAATTAGTTTTAGATTTGTTCTTCTAGAGCCATCTTTTTATTGTTTACTCAGATACTTTAAATAGAAATAAACCAAAGCAGAATAACTGTCCTCTTTGTTTATACTAACCACATTCATGTGATTTTTAGAAATGTTAATTTAAATATGTTTAATTATTTTCTATTTAAAATACCTATATACTATGGTTTATCCCATTAAGTTTTGAATTAACTATGTTGAAACTCTAAGAAAAAAGAATTCACTGTGTTTTTCAGGCTTGTGTAGAAGGAGGCATTACTGAAACAGCCTACATGGCAATTTATTGCTGGGTTTGTAAGCAAGAATAGTAGTGTAAATCACTCGCATAAACATGTAAGAATTGGTAGTATACTTTTTACTCTCAGACATCGTCGATGTGACTGCTATGGATATATTAAAAAGTGAGAGCCACTTGTCATAGGTGGACTGTGCCTTCATACATACCAAATACTTGCTCCAAGGTCTGAAGTTTTACAACTAGAAAATGGTGATATTTGTGTTATAGATAGAACCATTTTTCTAAGAACTGTGACTTCTTGGGGATGTCAAGATGACCTAAAATACACAAAGGGAATTTGAGATTTGGAATTTTTAGTGTTCCTGAAGTGAAATTCTATAGGAACGAGCCATATAACAACTTGCGAGTCAGAGAGTCCAGTGTATCCACTGTCCTAGTTCAGACTGCTATAAGAAATAATCATAGATTGAGTGGCTTAAACATCAAACATTTGCTTTTTAAAGTTCTGCAGGCTTGCTAAGATCAAGGTGCAGGCATGACTGGGTTCCTAGTGAAGGTCCTCTTTTTGGTTTGCAGAAGACTTACCTTCTCATTGTGGGGAGAGAGGGGAGAGGAAGCACAATACCACAAGTCTTTCTCATAAGGTCAGTAATCTTATTCATGAAGGCTTCACCCTCAGGACTTAATTACCTCCCAAAGGCCCACTTCCTAATACCATCACATACAAATTCCAATATATAAATGTGGGGAGAACACAAACATTTATTCCATAATATCCACTGATCGTAGCAATCACTCCTACCCTCTGCCCAGCAGAGGAAATGGCCAGTTCTCTTAGATGTCTACATTCTCTAAGCGATGAACAATTATGCCAGGTGTTTTCTCACCACGGGAGAATTTCTGCGGTTAGTATTATCTCACTTTGGATTCCCGCATGGCACTTACACTTTACAAATCAGGGGACTCTGATTCCCTGCAATGACCACAACAGTCTGTGTGCGATGTAGAATTGACGATCTCTTATACACCCAGAGTGCTGTCATACCATAATGCGAAATTACTAGGCACTTTTGTTTAAATTTAAAAAAGGAATTCAGATTTCCAATTTAACATTATATATCTTATCAATGGGATATGAGTTTATATAAATTTTAATTATGTTCCCTAGTTGTTAAAGTTCCATTATATTGATAATATTCTTTAAATGTATGCATAGTACATTTAATCTGCAAAGGTCTTTCTATTGTTATAGTTTGAAATAAGTGTTTTACAGAAAATAGTTAATGCGTGATTGGTCTTATATCCAAACTGCCGTATTTTCCCATATGTAATGCTCACTTCTTTGTCCAAAGTTTTGAGGGAAAAATAAGGATACACGTTATACATGGGTCGCACTAATTCTCTCTCTCTCTCTCTCTCTCTATATATATATATATATATATAAATATAAATGCATATACATATATAAATTTCTAATTCTTATGCTTATACATTAAAAGTGTAACTATAGAAAGCAATAACAATATATGTATGCAAAATAATACCCTGGAATACTATAATCAGTTTTGTTTCTAAATATAAATAAATTAAAAAGTGAATTAAGAAATTAAAATGGAACAATTTTTTCCTGAAATTTGGGCCAAAAACGTGGGTGTGCATTATATATGGGAGTGCATTATATACAACAAAATAGAATAATCCTCTTAGAATTGTATAATAGTGATATTCCTGTTTGATGTTTAAGTAGGTAGTCATATTTCTGAATACAGATAATTATACCTTATCAAATTTTAGGATGCTTTGTTTGAGTTAAGGAGAATACCATAGTACTGAGCTAAAATAATAAACTATTGAGTGGATTAACTCCTCTAAAACAGGTTTCACACTTTTAAAATGGGAAACCCAACAATCTCAAGCTCTATAACTTCCTGTAAATAAAACTTAACTAGAAAGCAAAATTTATAAAGTGCTGTACCAATATATTGCATTGTACAACTGTTTTCATCATTAAAAACATATCTGGAGAATTTACTACCTAACGGAATGTTAAATTTTCTTATTTAAAAATAATTAATAAAGGAAAATATTTTAATGACTATATTCTGCATATATGCAAGCAATACACATGTTTATACTTTCTCAAAACAAACTAGTTCTTTATTTTATTTTAATTATGTGAAATACTCACATATTTGGTATATTATATTTGAGTGCTGATTTCTTTTTTAAAGATTTTATTTATCTTTAGAGAGGGGAATGGAGGGAGAAAGAGGTGGAGAGAAACAGCAATGTCTGGTTGCCTCTTGCATGCCCTCCACTGGGGACCTGGCCTGCAACCCAGGCAGGTGCCCTGACTGACAGTCAAACTGGTGACCCTTTGGTTCGAAGGCCAGCCCTCAATCCACTGAGCTATACCGTCCATGGCTGAGCCCTGATATATAGACACACACATACACACGCACACACACGCAATCTCTATATTTTGCTTAATCACTTGGCATCAAATATTTTTCTTATGCCCTTGTAGAAGCTTATGGTATTACTTGTCACAATCACAGTATATATTTTAAAACCAATAGTAATGTGATATGACTTACCAATTTTATAAATAGAATGTTCTTACTATTGATTTACGTTGGTAGCTAACATTTTCAGTCAAACCAATTTTTTCCACTCAAACAAAAGTTAAGTATATTTAATAGAATAAATTCACCTTTGGAATATACAGTATTATTTCAAAACATGGAGTTAATGTTGCCTTCTAAATGTAGAATGGCAATGTAATTGTGGAAGAATTTGATTTCTTTTTTATGAGACTTATTTTGATTAGGGATATGGATATTTCTATTAATGTTTAATAAGACACAAATTGCTCAATATTTGAAAATTAGTATTTCTCATTAAAACACAGTTTCTATTGCTCACCTCATTAACTGAGCAATTAAAACTTAAGTTACTTGTGTTATAATAGTGAAGCATGTCAGTGGATAGATTTTCAGAAAGATATCTTGTTCTACTCAATTCACTCTCATATGTATTCCAAGTAATATTTTGATAATCATTCTGATTTTCTTTCCAATTTGTCTGAATTGAATAATTTTAAAAGACATTCTCTACAACAATCAAAGTAATAAAGTTCTTATTTAATTAAGGTAGTATTGTACTAATGGCTACCATTTCCTGAGCACTTAATATGTATCAGGACATCTCCTAGAAACTTCATTTTTTAATTATTTTAATTTTACTTTTAAATTAATTTATTGGGGTGACGTTGGCTAATGCGATTATATAGGTCTCAAGTATACATTTCTATGATACGTGATCTGCATATTGCATTGTATGCCCACAACCCAAAGTCTAATCAAACTTAATTTTAAATCCTCATAGTTAAACTCCACAGCACAATATGTACTATTATTATAACAACCTTTTAAAGTAGCCAAAAAAAGGAGTGACAAATATAAAGATAGGAGAAGAAAACGAAAGGAAAAATAAAAGCAAAGGAAACAAAAAACCAAACAAATTTTCTTTTTATTAACATTAATTGCCAGAAATTTTAGAAAAAATATACATACTTTAGATTATAAACTTACCTGTAGGCAGAAGACATAATGATTTTTTTTGCTTCACAGAATTAAAATATTTAATAACAAAATTTGAATTTACTATAATAGGTAATCATAGAGGTGTTACTAGTCTCTAACCAGAATGAGATTTTTACTGTTCATTATAGTTTCTAGGGGAACCTGAAGACTGGCCAATGTGATCAAGGCCTTGGGCCTACTCAGAAGGAAGAGAATACTTCTTATAGTATAATGCAATGTTACTAATTTAGGGTTTTTTAAATTAGATCTTACAGGTGAATGATATATGGGCTAGTTGGGTTGTAACCTCCTTGGGAGTTTCCCAGGCGTAATCTGAAATTGGCCACCGTACATAGAGGGCAGAGAGATACTGAAGAAAAAGACAGACCCTTACATACTGGTAGGTGACAGGTTCGTTAAGCAAGGAAACTTACTTAGGCTTGTCTTGGCCAACCATGAGATGAATAGTTTCATGCACTCACCTTCCAGAATCTTGAAAGTTTATATAGAGGCCTTAACTGGATTTAGTCACATACACAGGGGGTTTGAACTGGGTTTAATCATGTATGCAGTCCAGATAGTCTTATTGCCATGTTATTATTTCAAGGATGTGTCCTTGGGAAGCTTCTAGCATTGTAAAGGCAACTGGAGCACACATTCCAAGCACCAGGGAAGGAATGGGGAGCCTTCAGTTGCCTGGGTCCAACTTACGGGTCTAACTGGTGGTCATGTGTTCTTGATGACCTTCCTCAACAGGGCTTTAGGAAAAATAGCCAAATACAAGGATCCTTAGGAGACAAATCATTGCTTTGCAAAGTGCAAAGTTAGCTTGACAGATACTTCTATTTTGCCTAGAGTTGGCAAATCAAAGGATTAATTTAGCACTGGTGACTTACGATGAAGTTAGAAAAAAATATGAGGCAAGGAACACTACAAGGAAGACCTTGGACTCGATTGAGTCTAACCAGTAACATAAATTTCTGTACTTTATAGTGGTCTTGACATCTTTCTGAAAGCATAGGCTAGTAGTAGATCAAGGCCGACTTTGTGATCGTACATACTGGGGATGTCATTATAGGATTTAAATTTATTTGTATAAACTTTGGCAAAATTATGGAATGTTAACTTTCATACATCCAATGAACACAGTCATGAAGTGAGTATAGTATCTTGTTAAAACCCACACTCTCTATTGACTTTGCTCTTAGACTTCATATTCAGGAAGGGGGCAAGTGTAGCAACCTGGAAGTAGGAAATCATTCAATGTTCTCTTAGAGGCTGCCTAACACAGTCGATTTGCAAATACATATCATTAGCTTATATAAAATATCAGAAAAATACCTTCTATAAGAATAAAATTTTCCAAATTTCTTTTTTTATATATGCCGCATAATACTTTTTCACTTTTCAAATATGTTAATTGACCAAATACTTTTTTCTAAGAGCTTTAATTTTTTTTAATTGTTATTCTATTATAATTGTACCAATTTTCCTCTGTGGTTCTACCCTGCACCACCCCCACCCCTGCTCCCACAGTCAATCCCCAAACTTGTTGTCCATGTCCGTGGGTCATTTATACTTGTTCTTTAACTAGGCCCTTCTCCTTCTTATGCCCCTATCCCCTACTCCTTCTCCCTCTGGTCCCTGTCAATTTGTTTCTTGTTTCCATGCCCCCGGTTCTATTTTGCTGCTTTTTTTGTTTTGTTAGGTTCCTGTTATAGGTGAGATCATATGGCATTTGTCTTTTGCTGCCTGGCTTATTTCATTTAGCATAATGCTCTCTAAATCCATCCATGCTATTGCAAAAGGTGGGAGTTTTTTCTCTCTGCTGTATAGTATTCCATTTTGTAAATATACCATAGTTTCTTGATCCACTCATTTACTGATGGGCACTTAGTCTGTTTCCAGCACTTGGCTATTATAAATAGTGCTGCTATGAACATAGGGGTGCATAGGTTGTTTTAAATTGCTGTTTCAGGATTCTTAGGGTATAATCCTAGCAGTGGAATCACTGAGTCAAAGGCAGTTCCATCTTTAGTTTTTTGAGAAAGTTCTATACTGTTTTCCACAGTGGCTGCACCATTCTGCATTCCTACCAACAGTGCACTTGGGTTCCCTTTTCTCAGCATCCTCACTAGTACTTGTTTGTTCATTTGTTAATGATGGCCATTCTGACCAATGTGAGGTGGTATCTCATTATGGTTTTAATTTGCATCTCTCTGATGTCTAGTGATGTTGAGTATCCTTTCATATGACTATGGGCCATTGGAACAGAAAGCCAATTTTGTTTTAGAGAATCATCCCCATTTTGTGCAGACTTGAGGGGAAAATAAGCAAAAGTAATTCTTCAAAGTGTTAGCTTAGTGAGCTTAGTTTACTCAAAACAACTCTTAGGATTTTGAATAATGAGCTAAATGGAACAAAGATTTTTAAAGACTCATGTTCATTTTTTTTTCAGTGTCAGTACACTAATAAGACTTGTAAGTATCTGAAACCTAGATTCAGGAAATGGTATTGTTTTTCTTCTAGTACTCTCGTCAAGTTCTTTAAGTTTCTTATCAATTTTAGGATTTTATCAATAAATTTATCTTCTGGTTGAGTTACCCAGATTCAATTTTGTTGCTTCCCATCAATACACCTTATTTAAAAACACTGTCACTTATGGGCTAAAAATTCAAGTTTCAAATATTGAAATATTGGTTCTTTAAACAATTTACAATGGCCAAGAGCTGGAAGCAACCTAAGTACCCACCAGTAAATAGGCGGATGCAAAAACTGTGGTACATTTACACAATGGAATACTATGCAGCAGAAAGAAAGAAGGAGCTCCTACCCTTTGTGACAGCATGGATAGAACTGGAGAGCATCATGCTAAGTGAAATAAGCCAGATGGTGAAAGAGAAATACCATATAATCTCACCTATAAGTGGAACCCAATCAACAAAACAAACATGCAAAATATAACTAGAGACATTGAAATAAAGAACAAACTAACAGTAACCAGAGGGAAGATGGGAGAGGGATAATAGGAAAAAAAATTGGGAATGGTCCATCAAGCAACATGTATGAAGGACACATGGACAAAGCCGAAGGGGGTAGGTTTGAGGGCGGCAGGCAGGGATGCGTGGGGTGGGGAGCTGTGGTTCAGTGAAAGTGGAGACAACTGTACTTGAACAACAGTAAAAATATATAAATAAATTACACTGTTCCTCTATTATCTCTGTATATACATCTTTTAGGGATCTTACAAACCCACCAGTGTTAAGAAAAGACAATGATCTTTTCATTCTCAAAAATTTTTGCTAGGACATTTAGGCTTTTCAACTGGTGACTGTAATTACCTTTCTGGCCCAGCTTGTGATGCTTCATAATATGTGTGGAATTATACCCCAAAAGCACTGTTTACTGTTTAAGATTTTTATAATATTTACAGTTTCAGTCCTTCCTATTGAATCTACCAGCTCCCAATAATCTTAACAGACATTTCTATTTTTCTGTAAAGATTTAGCTGAGACAGGACATCAAGCTGAGGCATTCTTTTATTTTTCCAAGCAAGTCCCTCCCACCTGTCTTTCTGTAGTTTCCACACATCTCTGCTCATTATCTGATTTTATAACTTTTTCTGTATGCAACATTCCATGGAAGTTCTTGTATTCTTATTTATATTTTCCTTATATTCAATGAATTTTCTTACAGTGTGAATGCTCAATACAATTTTGATAATATATTTAATCATGGATAAGTATAACATGCGAGTTAATATGTAACCTACGTGCCTTATTAAAAATAGAACTCAGCCCTGGCTGGTGTAGCTCAGTGGATTGAGTGCAGGCTGGGAACCAAAGGGTCGCCAGTTCGATTCCCAGTCAGGGCACATGCCTGGGTTGCGAGCCAGGTCCCCAGTGAGGGTCATGTGAGAGGCAACCATACATTGCTGTTTCTCTCCCTCTCTGTCTCCCTCCCTCCCTCCCCCTCTCTAAAAAAATAAATAAATAAATAAATAAAATCTTAAAAAAATAGAACTCAGATAGTAATGAATTTATTTTTTCATCATAAATATTGTTCCATGTATTCACAAAGGATCCATGTTTAATTGGAATTTACTAAATATATTATTAAATTTACCAAACATATATTACCTGTATATGCTTATATCATTTCATAAATCACCACCAGGTTTTTGAGTAAAAGTATCATAAACCACCCAAGTGCTAAGTGTTTAAAACGGTGTGTGTGTGGATGTAGATGCTAAATATAATTTTGTGTAGAACATGCAATACTATCGTTAATAATTTGCAATTAACAAAAAATTGTCCTTCCATTCCAAATACATCACAATTTTAAATTGTACTCCTTTCAGAAGAAAATGAGTTTAGGATAAAAATAAAACATAATGTTCTATTACTACTGAGAAGCCTAAGGACTAAGAAGGGCTCCTGGTGGCTACCTGGGCTTAATTTTAAAAGCAAACAAACAAACAAACAAACAAAAGCAAAGAAACGAAAAACAGAGTCTAGGAGCCACTTTTGCACAAGTGCCTCCCTTACAAACTACACTTCACGGAGAAGGCTCTGGGCTAAACTGCCTGCCTTTGTGCCCTGCTGCTAAGATGCCTGCACTCACTGCTTTTCTGTCATCTGAGGTAGTTTTAGCAAAGGGGTTCCTGGAATTCTACTTCAATCAATTGGACTGAGTCTTTCCCCACCCAATCAGAGTTGCGCACCTCTTACCAACCAATGTGGCTCTGTCCGGACCAATCAGGATCCAGGGATGGGGACTTCTGTCTATATAAGGCAGCTCCCTAGTGGCTGGTTGAGGGTAGATTGGATCGTCGCTGCTGAGATACTGGAGCTCTCCATCCAGGAGCAGAGCAAAACAAGGGCAGCACCGAGTAGAGTGGAGCAGCGCAAAGCCGGCCAGTGCAGAGTGGAGTGGAGCAGAGCAGACCATGGTGGAAGGGCGCTGCCTATCTGAGGAGGGTCCTGGCCCTGGGACAGTGTCTGGGCACTGCTGTTTTTACAGCAACCATGGCAACCGGGTTGTAGCACTAGGGTGCCATCGTGCAGTTCCACAGCAGTGCTGATGTCACAGCTGTGCTGTCTTACCCTCAAGCTTTTGCAGTGAATAAAGCTTGCATCTTCACAGCGTTCCAAATCGGAGATTTCTATTGGCGCTTGAATTAGCACCAATGCAATGAGTTGACACTACATTATTTATGTTATAATAGTAAAAATCTTTATGTTACTGACATTTGGTTTTGTGTGGTAGGCATTGGCACTATATTAGAAGTTCTTTCCGTAGATTACTGTATTTGCCCCTCACTATAGTTTGTGGAACAGCCTTCCATAGAACAGTTCTTTAACAGAGTGGAGTTTAACAGGTTACTAATATACCCCACATTTTAAAAATTACAGTACTGAACTCTGAGACATAAGAATAGCTCTCAAGTGTACACAGCTAGAAACTGGTCAAGACTGGATCCCAACCCAGATTTGCTAAAACCCCTAATCACTATTTTATTCAGCTGGCTACTACTCCAAGAAAAAAATCCTTGTTTATATGCAAGAGGACCATTTTGTAAAGAGTCTCAAACACATTCTGGTGCTTGGTTAAATGGTTTATATAATATCTGAAAGAAAAACTAAGTCCAAATATAATAAGATAAACTGTTGGCATATTAGCTATTTTTCCATATTTGCTTCATCACTAACTTAACACTGGATGTATGTACATACTATTGGTAAGAAACTCATAAAAGAAAATATTTTCTCTAAATGACTATGTTAATTTTCTACTGCTAAGTAACATTAATAGCATTGGGGAAATGCTGTCAACACAGTGTGTGACTTCAAATACAAAGTTATAAAAATAAAAGATGGGCATTCTGAGTAAATGCATAATTTATATTTTCCCTTTTCATATATTCAGTTTTAAATATGCCTCTCCCCTTAACATGCTAAGTAGTAGAAATTACTTTGTGAAGTCTAGTTAAGGCTTTTTCACAGCAGATTAAAAACCTGTATTTTAGTGAGGTTTTAAATAGTGTATTATTTGATTTTCGGTGATACATATCACTTATAATTTTCAGTTTGGAAAAATTTTGTTAAGCATACTTTTTTATAAGTTAATACTTTATGTTTGATAACTTTTTTACTCTGTAGTTACATGCTTACTTCATATTATAAATTTATACATTTTAAATATTTTGGAAAATTCTATATTATAATGATTTTTATAGAAAATTTGAGTAACTTTTAATTTGGTAGATTTTATCTCATTTCAACTCTAAAGAGAATGAAAGAGATGATAAACTGCAGGGAAAATATAAGTTTTGAACTGTTTCTTGGGCTTTCCATTTGTTGTGAGTCATTTTTGTATACTTTTAGAACATCACAACGTAGTTAAAATTTAATGCTCCCAAGAGACTCTAATCATTAAAGCTCACAAGAAATAATATATTAGGCATTGTGGGGGAGGTAAATAAGAACTATTATTTTGCAAATTTTGATACTGTGGCCGATATAATTGAAATGAGACCATCTGATCACAGGGCTGGTAATAAAATTCACTAATTATAAGATTTTATTTGCCATAATATTAAATTACAAATAAGAGAGATGCTTAGGATGTCACCTGATGTCTCAAAAGTGTAACAGGGTGAATTGACTTGGCAGGCTTCCTCTGTTTCACTACTATGAAAACATGGAACTGAAATATCAGATTGAAACACACACACATCTGCTTATTTCTAGGTAAATAAATGAGGAAAAGCACTCACATTTAACACAATTCCAAAAGACCTGCCATCTTGTAAAGAGAGAAATTATTTACTTAGCCATTTTTTTGTTTCATAAAGCAACATATATACATAGTTTTAAAAGTCAATTTTCCTTAAAATGCTTATAACAAAACAAATAACTGGATGCCCACATTAAACTCTTAATCTGATTCTCAATATAAAATGTTCTGCCATCCCTCTAAATAGCATTCTTATACAGGCATTTCTAATTTTTAAAGAATGACACAGGACATATGGGCTTTTTTAATAGGGTGCTAATAAGGCTTGAAACATAAGCAAACACATAATAAATGACATATTGATTTTACATTATAGTGTGTGATGCATACAACATTACACATGATATGTTCAGTGTTGTACACTGCCCCCTAATGTCCCCCCTAATGCCCCCTCTGCCCCCTAATGTTCTTAAAGTCCACATCCTCACAACTTCTCAGAGGCTGTGAAAAACTGGAGTTAATAAAAGTGCATTAAGCAGCACTTTTATCAGTGCTTGTATGTGTTGCCTCAGATGAATGTGGTTCTGATTGATTTCTCTAAATAAATATGCACATTTAGCATACCCTGGGAAAAGTACAGTAGGGGAGAGATGCAACTGTCAAATCCACAGTAAATATAAACTATGATATGCCTATGTTTTATGCCTGTACATATAAAGCACAGATGGGTTTTTTAGACAACTTCTCACCTTTATACATACATTCTGTGCCTTCTTCTATTTTTTTGACTATAACACTATCATATGTCTTATTAGTGGTCACTATTTTCAGTATTACAACTGATAATATTGTTAACATCTTGGCAAAGGAGTGCCCTATAATTCCGTTCCCTGTCTTATCCAGATAGATTTTGTTCTGCCAATAAAAATTCCCTTTCATGATTTTCATAACTTTTGATAGTCCTCTCATGACTTAAGCCTCTTCTTTTTATAAAAATTCTGTAACATTTCTTCTGGCACCTTGCATTCTTCTGGCTGATTTTCCTCAAAGGCCGCTGCTGTGATATTATCCTGGGAATTCTTTGATCATTGTCTTAGAATCCTTATGCCCCTTTTTGGTGTTGGATGTTCTCTTTCCTATAGCCCATGTCTTGTTCTTAATTGATTTATATCATCATTTTGGTGGAGTAGATCCTCAAATAGTTTCATGAAAAAGAATATGTGGTAATGTATTACCCGGCCCTTTGAGTGTCTACAAATTGATTTTATCCATAGTTCAGCTAGGCATGTAAATCTACTTGTCCCTGAATTAAAAACAAAAAACAAAAACAACTATATGTGTGTGTGTGTGTGTGCGTGTGTGTTTCCAGTGTTTTTACTGAGAAGTCTGATACCACTGTGCTACCTGACATTTTCTACCTTTCTGTATATTTTAGGATCCTTTGTATGTTTTCTTGAAATTTTATAATGTGATTGCTTTTTGTTTTGTGCACTTCTTATTTTCCATTTATTTTGGTCATTTTTAAATCTGAAAACTCAGGCCTTTTAAAAAATATTTTATTTACTTATTTTTAGAGAAGGGAAGGGAGGAAGAAAGAGAGAGAGAGAAACATCAAAGTGTGGTTGCCTTGCCAGCACCCCCTACTGGAGAGCTGGCTCACAACCCAGACATGTGCCCTGACTGGGAATCAAACCGGCAACCCTTTGATTCATAGGCTGGCACTCAACCATCGAGCCACATCAGCCAGAGCAAAACTCAGGTATTTTGACACTGAGAAGTGTTTCTAATAGTTTGTGTTAATTACTTCCTCACTATTTCCCCATTCCATTTCCTGTCCCTGTAACTTGTGTTAGAGGGGTGGTGGGATTCCTGGTCTGATCCATTATCTCATTTTTTCTTTTACTAACTTATTTATGTATTTTTGTTTTACTTTCTAGGAACCTGTCCATCTCTGTATTCCAAAATTTCAATTTTTAAAAATTTTGGTTTATTATTAATATTATTATTAAGAATATATTTTATTATAAAGAGCTCTGCCTTATTCTCTAAACATAGTTTTTTCTTAAGTATCTTGTTTTGTTTAATTATCCTGTTAATATCCCTCTGAAGAAAATTACCATAAAATTTTAAAATGTGGTTTCCTTGCTTCATCACTCTTTCCTTTGAAGTCAATCATCTGTTTATTTGATTGACCTTATGTGCTAGATGTTTTCCTCAAATGTCTCATAGTTATTGGCTGTCAGTTCATATTTAAATGCGAGGTACTAAAAAGCTGATTAGAAACTCTACAGGTTTGTTCAAACCTTATTAACCGGTGGGCATCAGCATAGGTCGATTTGATGAGAAATCCCATCTATCATTGAGGAAACTTGGAAATTTCCATATTTGTAGTTTTGTTTTGTGGTGTGTTGGTCACATTTCCCTCAAAGCGCTCCTCTAATCTTTGGTCTTAGAGATAGAATTCTAACTCAGCGTTTTGAAAGCCAGTTGAGGAAGGGGACTTGAGAGTTCCTACCATTTAGGGTGTGCTTTTAATAAATAAATAAGATACCTCACTCTCAGTATCTGCTGAGCCCAGAGAATCTTTGTATCACCATTGCAGAGGGTAAGCTTTTTGCCTTTCCCCAGTTAGTTGGGTTGTAAGGAGAATTCCCTGAGTGAGAGATCAGAGGGAAGTCTGAGGATCTAACTGCTTCTAGTACTTCATACTGATAGTCAAGTAATCCTCTTGCTTTTATCCCTCTTTCCTTCTCTGTCCTTCAAACACACACAGCTCTTCAAAGGCATCTGGCATCTATGCTTGTGAAGAAGATTTTAAGGGATTTTGTGGTACAAGTTTTTTTTTTTTTTTTTTTCACTTCCCACCCAAGAGTCAGATTTTTTTTTTTCTGCTAATCTGTTACCACTTGGCCCTCTACTTCTGATCATACAAAACTAACTTGACATCTCTCATCTGTTCTAGTTCTACCTCCCTCTGAAGTGGATTTTGATTTAATTTGCTGTAATGTTATGGGAGGTTTGGGAGGCAGTAGATTTAAAAACTTAAATTATAGAAATGTTCTTTGATGTTACAGGTTATAGTAATAGTTAATTCAGGAAAAAATTAAGGACACATTTTTAATTTATTTGTCAGGGACATAAGATGCTATCATTCATTGATCTGTTATGTATTTTTTTTTTATTTTATTTTTTTACCATGTTTCTTTCTTTGGGCTCAGTGGTAACTGCAGGTTGTAAAGCAGTGACCATTACAAAATAAAAAAAAAATGTCTCTTCTTGTGAACTTACATTCAAATAGGGGATACAAACAGTAAGTAAAGAAAATGACAAACATGATTGTTTCAGTTAAGGATAAGTGTTAAGAAGAAAACTAATGAGATAATGTGATAGTAACCAAGGAGTGGATCTAGTGGGTATATTGCTGGAAAGGCGTTTCTGAGGTTCCTGATGAGGACAGGATCATGATAAGGTTCCAGCCACGGGAAGAAACCGGGTAAACAAACAGCTAAGGAATCCAGGAGTGCCAATGAGCATGCCCATTTGGAGACAGATAATGAAGTGGTGGTAGCATGTAGCATAAATTGAGGTGTGAGTTGGAGGAAGGAAGCCATATCATAAAAGCCCTGTAGACCACAGTATGGGGTTTACATTTTATTGTGAACACTAAGGTGCACGGTTCAGCAAAAGTGATACCCATTCATCCAGCCAGTATTGGCTGAGCTCTATGGTATGTGAGGTAGTGCTCTAAGTATTAGCAAGAGCCATTGCATGCTGTTGCTATGCTCATCATTTATCTGCTGTTCGCTGTCAGGTCATCTTAGTTTAGTTGGTCTAGAACAGCCTCAGCTGAAATGGCTGATCTCTGTTCCATATAAGGAGCAGGGTAGCCTGTGTTTATTCATTTGGTGACTAAGTAAGATTCTAAGACAGCCAGCAGAAGTACCCAAGGACTTTAACTCATAGACTCAGAACTGGTATGATGTCCATTTCACCACTGTCTGGTAACTGTGATTCAAACAGAGAGGGAAATAGATGTTATCTCTTCATGAAAATATTTACAATGTCTCATTGCACAATTACGGGTATAGGAAAAAGTAAAATATTCTGATCACATTCCTTAATCCATATTTATTTAGTTAGTTTTGTTTGTTTGCTTGTTTTCCTTTATTGTATAATATGTGTGCCCCAATAATACATGGGGCAAACTGAAGGGTGTTGAATTTTCAATTTTGGGAGAAACTCGAACCAGGATTAATAAATTCTGATGGTAAGAAATCAGTCCACCTGTATTTGGCAAGGTTTCCTGTTTCTTAAAGACCAAAGTTTAGCAGATGTATTTCTACCATAAATTACAGTGCTCATAATGACTTTGTGGTAATGTTTCATGGAGTGGGTCTCATTGCTGACAATGTGGAATTAGGGGACAGAATTTGCATTTTGGTAGCATGAGAATGTTTCTAAGTCTGTAGCCATAAAACTGAGAAGAGGTCCTCCTGTACAATGAGGTCTGCCCGTAAAGTATCCAGCCATGTAATATGAAAAAATAGAGACATTTATTGAAGAAGATACAAGATATGAGAAACATGGTACATAAAAAAATGACACCTCAGTCCCTTTCAAAGTAGGCAGTAGGACCTCACACAGTTCTTCCAATTGCCATCAGCTACCCTGTCATATTTTCTTGCATCTCATTGAGGGTTTGAAAACTCCATTTCAAAGGTGATTTTAGTTTTTGGAAAAGCCAGAAGTCACAGGGTGCCAAATCTGGGCTATACAGGGGCTGAGTCACCTGGGCGATTTGATGTTTTGACAAAAAACTCTGCATGAGACATGATGTATAAGCAAGCATGTCATTGGTGATGAAGCTACCAATCTCTAGTTGCCTATAGCTGTGGCCTTCTGAATCACCCAAATAGTTTCTGTGGAGGAGTGTTCAAGCTGAACACAAAATTTGTTGCATATTCTTTGGTCTACTTACTTAGTCATTTGAATGCAACAGCCACGTGGTCACTCGACAGAACTTACCACCCCAACTTACTAGTGCGGTGAAGTCGTCATTGTTCACACATGCACAATCTGGTCCAGTCTCCTTGGCTGCCAGGTTACATCAATGTTGTGCAAACTATTCTTGTTATACTGACAATGGTTGGACTTTTTCCGGACAGACCTCATATATCAAGTTGCCAATTGAATTGATGTCAACCTTTAGTCCAGTTTCCAGGACAAAGCAAAAGAGTCTGTTTCAGACAACTCTTTTTCTCTCTCTTTCTAAAGATATCTGTTTATTTTTTAGAGACAGGGGAAGGGAGGGAGAAAGAAAGGGAGAGAAACATCAATGTGAGAGAGAAATATCTATTAGTTGCCTCTTGCACACCCCCAACTGGGGGCCTGGCTTGCAACCCAGGCATATGCCCTAACTGGGAATCAAACTGTGAACAGGCTGGTGCTCAATGCACTGAACCACACCAACCAGGGCTGACAACTCTTTCTATGGAGTCATAGCATGGGGTATTCTACATAAAATAGATTTTTAATGTTTGCAATGTTAGGCAGGTAGGAAAAAAGCAAAGGGATTACCAAAGAAAAGTCTTTACCTTATCAGTGTTATCAAGGGGTATAAAAAAGCTGCAGTACTGATAAAGCTACCATTATTGCAGTTAAGGTTGCAGATGTCGCAGATAAATACATTATAGCTCTCTGTACAAAGAACTTGTGAACTTTTAACAAGCCTCCTATTATAGAAATTTAAATCACATTTTGAAAATAGTAGCCACTAGCCAGGTACGGCTATTTAAATAACTTAAATTAAATATTAGTAGCTCAGTCACATTACCACATTTCCAGTGCTCAATTATTTTTAAGTCAATTCTCCTATAGCCCTTCACACACATACAGTGTATGTTTTTATGCACATGTACTTGAAGGAATTTTGATAAAGGATACACTGTGTAACCACTGCCCCAAACAAGATACGGCGCACATTCACTACTGCACAATGTGCCCTCGGGCCAGTGGCGTGCTGAAGTCAGCTGGTTCTGGCTTATCAGAACCGATTTTTAACACTTGAGGAATTTTGCAAACATTCTTAAACAGGGCTAATATTAAAATTAAATTACATAAACATAATTATAAAAGTTATATATTTTGAAAGTGAATAGTCTAAATTCAGCAATTCCTAATTATTGTACTACAACTTATCATTCATAATTTATGGTATTGAGGTGATTTACATCTATTGTATTTGTATGGAGGAAATGCATATAATATGCCACTGTGTACCTCTTTTTAACTGTCATCACACTGGTAGCTTTAAATTAGTGCTGAAGCTGATGAGGGTTTCATTTAATGAGTGTAGAAGGTGGGTAAAAAGAGGTTTATAGATGTGAATATGAAACACAGAGTTTACTCTTATATTATTATTTATTACTGCATTATTTATTTGTATTATTTGCAAGCCTACCTTTGCCCACTCCTGTACTTTACACAAAGGTGTAGTAGTTTACAGTAGATCACATATCAGATACAGTGACACTTAATTTATTGGAAAAAGAGTTAGTAACTCTGTCTGTCTAGCTATGGATGGATTATAATTATAGGTTACCGACCAATAGAAGAATTCAGTGAGCATCAGCAAAAGCATTTGGTTGGCTCTATGAAAGATCTTTGTAGATTCATCATGTCCAAATGTTGCTATAACTTTTAAAGATTTTATTTATTTATTATTTTTTTAGAGAGAGGGGGGAAGAGAGGGAGAAAGAGAGGGAGAGAAACAGCAATGAGTGGTTGCCTCTCACATGGCCCTCACAGGGGACCTGGCCTGCAACCCAGGCATGTGCCCTGACTGGGAATCGAACCGGGACTCTGTGGTTCCCAGCCCGCGCTCAATCCACTGAGCTACACCAGCCAGGCTAAATGTTGCTATAACTTTTTATATCACTAAAATATACTGATATAACTTTTTATATCAGTAAAACACACATGCATGCATATTTTTAAAAAGATTTTATTTATTTATTTTTAGAGAGGGGAAGAGAAGGAGAAAGAGAGGGAGAGAAACATTGATGTGTGGTTGCTTCTTGCATGCCCCCTAGTGGGGACCTGGACCATAACTCAGGCATGTGCCCTGACTGGGAATCGAACCCACAACTCTGGTTCTCAGGTCGGCACTCGGTCCACTGATCCACACCAGTCAGGGCCGTATGTGTATTTTGAATGGCAAACATTTACCGGAAAATCACTGCTTATGTCTTCCTATATCACCCAACCCTAGAGACAGCCACTTTCTGAATTCTATCATTATTGATGAATTTTGCCTGTTTCTGGACATAAAAATATGCAGTGTGTTTGGGTATGTGTCTGTCTATGCATTTGTCTGGTTTCATTCACTCAACACTTTATATATCCATCCATATTGTTGTGAGCATTTGGGATTTGTTTCTTTCCATTGCTGAAAAGTTTATCACATAAATGTACCTCCTGTTGATGGCATTTGTATGGTTTTCAGTTTTTAGCTATTATAAACAGTGTTGCTGCTATGAATATTTTGTACATATTGGATGGAATTTTTATATAATTGATAAATTAATTCTAGATTTTACCTAGAAAACTAAAACACAGTAAGGATTATGTAAAGAGCACTGAAGGGAAGATGCTCACTTATTGAAATATAAAGGTGTATATCTAAGTGAATAACAATGGCAAAAAGTCATATATATATCATAAAGTTTCTACTATTACTATCCACAGGAAAAATATATGTGTATATATATATATGTATATAATATGTGTATAATATATGCATATGTATGTACATATGTATATAATATATGTACATATATACATTCATATAAATGTATGTGTGTGCATGTATATATATAATGTTAGGACAACTGGCTATCTTTTAAGTAAGAGGATAAGTTAGAACCCTAACTCATGTGATATGTATAAATAAATTCCATAAATCAAAAATATTTTTAAAAACAAAGAGACAGAGGAATAAAGTCTTATGCATTAAAATAAATAGACAATAAATAGCGATACTGTTGTATATTTTGGTTCAGATCAGAAGGAGTATGTTGGTGCCACTCTCTGCAGGAGACTGGAAGGCGGTGCACATACATGTGTGGCATCGTTGTTGCAAATCACCAGTAGGGTGACCGATGTTCTTGAGACAGAAATTTCACAAGGAGCAGGACTTTCAGTGTTAAACAGCTTAGAAAAGATAAAAGGAGAAACAATACTAAACTGTGATTTCATGTCCAATACATAATGTAGCAGGAGAATGAACTGGCAGCACTAGTGTGGTCTATCAGAGCGTGCAGTCCTCTGAAGATATTGGAGAGTTTAAAATAGGGCCCTGGCTGAGGAATCAGAATAGGTGTCTTGCAATCACAGATCTAAAAGTCTAGGAAAGTTGTGTGTGTGTGTGTGTGTGTGTGTGTGTGTGTGTGTGTGAGAGAGAGAGAGAGAGAGAGACATCAGGATTGCTGGGCCCAGTGTTCTGAGAGACTTTTGAAATGTCATTCTGAAGAATTAGTTCTTCAGCTCCTTGTTTTTTCTCACTATGTGGTCATGAAAGACTTATGTCCTGTTACCTGGAAAAGGAGGCATTTGGTTACTAATGTTAGTCTTTTAAAATAAATATTATTATTTTTCAAAAATTTTCTGTACATTTTTCTTAAAATTTTTATAAGTCTACTATTAACCTTCACCAAATTTGAAACTAAAACTTGTATTATTTAAATTTAAATATATGAAATTTATATTATTATATAAGTTCCTCATATTTTGAAAATATATATTAAAATTTACCAAAGGAAATATCCTGAGACTACCAGTGTACAATGCATGTAAGAAAAAGCAATATCATGAACTTTAGATACATATACCCAACAGAAAATTAAAAAGTAGCTGTCATTAATATTGTAATGATTTAATGCTGCAGTGAACTATTAGCAATAGTGTGATTATATAATTTCTCTTGCAACCTGGAAGTATACTGAGAGGGAAAGAAGGCACTATTAGTATTGTAATTTTTAAAGAAAAATGAGTGTGCATTAAAATGGCCCTGAGCAAACCAGGATGTGTAGTCATACTAGAAATAGAAAGGAAGATATTACTTCTTTATGATCAATTAATCATGAAAGAACTTTATTTGGGAATACTGGATATATTTAATGGGTGAATTATATTGATCTTAGTCAGAGGTGACTCCCTTTTCAAGTGGGTTTTGATCCAGGCTTCAGTATTTCCATCAGAAATGGGGGAGCAATCACAGGGATCAGGCGAACAAAGTCACATGATGGATTGTAAGGGCATGTGGCTTCCTGGATCTCACTCTCTTAAATGCTACTAAACTGAGATATAAATGAAGGGAAATTAAACAAAATGTAAATTCAGCTGTCATCTATATAGGAAAGATCCAAAATTTCTTACACAAAGAGTAGAGGAATCTTGTAATTGAAAAATGCGAGGATAGAACAGAATTTTCATGTAGACAGAAATGAAGGTCAAATGAGATCGCAAAGATTCATCTCTTGGTTCTCTCTTTTGACTTAGTTCTCTATTGTCAGAGTCTCAGCAAGGTGCCCACATTTTCCATATCTTACAGTCCACATCCATCAAGAAAAACATACATTTCAGCAAGGACTTGATATTCCCAGGTACATTTTAACTTGTTTCGATTGGATTACCAATTAGGAAGTCTGAGTGAATGAAGTGCATGTTTGGCATAACTCAAGGTTGAGTGCCTCACACATGTTGCTTGCGTTGAAATTAGCTTACACAAAACACTAAGACCTAGATTTGAGGAGGAATATTCTCGAAACTAAAATTAGAGTCTGTTCCAGAGTAAAATCAATGGCAAAACTATCAGTGTGTACCACCATTCATTTCTCTGCTCTCCTCTCAATTTCTATTTTTTCCTCATTCATATTTCTAATCTCTATATTATTTTTCACTTGCTTCCTATTTGTTAAGTTCCTACTATGGTATTTAATATACAATTTACTCTGTAGAGGAAATGTGGTGGAGAGGACAGGAGTGAGCTTTGGAGTTCACCAAGATTGTACTGGAAATGCAAAAATCCTCTTGTTAGCTATGTGACCAGAACAAGAAATTCTGTCTCTCTGTGCCTCCAGGGTATCGTCTGCAAAAGGCAACACTCATGGATGTTTTAAAAAGTACTGTGAGGACTAAAAATAATAAATATAAGAAGAAGCTTGGTGTCTAACTGAATAGATGGCTAAGGTGTCAGGAGGGAAGCAATGCTCTTCTTCACAGGTTTTTAAGGAACTATGTGCTGATCAGGAGAGAAAGCAATTTTAAAAAACTTTACATTCTGCACTTGTAACACACTTCACAGTATGGCTCTTATGTCTAAAAGAATCCTAAAATATAAACCTTCTCTTTTAATCTTTTAGCAATAGTTCAGCCCTTGATTCAAATTTTAAAATCTCATTTGATTAGTTATTTGTATATGAGAAAGGAAATAATAATGTTTGACGTAGTAAAAGGTACTTTTTTCTTTTGTGTTATTTAACAGAATTTTTAAGCAATCAACTTTGAAAATGATAATTTATTTCTATCTTCTTGTAAACTAATCATACTTAATAAAATTCTCCATTTATGATGATTCAGCGTTATCCAAAATACAGTTTACCCCCTTCTCGAGATCTTCTCTATTGCCATGTGCATATTGTTCAGTTGTACCAATTCAAACTACTCTAAAAAAAAGTTCACATTTTTATGTTCAGAGCTTTCCTCTTTTTTTATGGTCACAGTGCAATGTGTTGGAAATGAAAGCTTTAATTATTCTATATCAAGTGATGTACATGATTCTAATTTTAGAGATTGGCCCAAGTATCTAACCTGTTCACCATGCATGCGTTTTAAAATTGAAGAAAGGCAGAGCTACAACTATCTTGTCAGTACAAAATTATTTATCCTTACCTGAATTAAAATACTAATTCAGTGATTACTCAGGCTGGGTGTAATCACCACTAGTGGATGGTCGCGAAAGGTACAGCGAGCAGTTCTCTGCCTGTGAGCGCACACATGGATCTGGTACCCTTAGCATTATTAAAATAAGATAATTCTTAAGTCACTTAAGTACATGATGGCTCAGCTTCCTCCTTGTTAATATAGTTTCATACTCAGCAATCAGAAATTGCCTGTTAGCCATTGTTCAAAGCTACTCAAGCCACAAGCTTTACAGGCTTGGCTGATTGTTAATCAAGCCAAGTCTTAGCTTGCAAACTGTGTAGTGAGTGGTTATTTAGACTTGACAGCTACTCATTGAGGTGAATGTGCTTCAGCTTTCAGATGTGAAGGAGAAACTTAGAGAGTAACGAAACACCATATAACTAAATTGTATGCAGACTAAAATCTTCATAATGATTTGATATACATATATGTGTGTGTGTGTGTGTGTGTGTATGATCTTGTTCACTATTGTATCAATAGTGACTGAACAGTTCCAGCATGTAGTAGATGCTAAATAATTATTTGATAAATAACGGAAATTTCCAAACATGTGTTTAATCCAAACTCCTGATGGCAAAGAGGCTCTGGGGGCTGATGTGGTGAGTACTAGTTGTCCCTTGAGTTAGGGGAGTGTGAGGGGAAATGTCATACGTAGTTAGATACATAGATCTGATATAAGAGAGATGAACCTGACTACTTCTGTCAATAAAGTCTATCAAGTAATGTACATTTCACATTCATGGTATTTTTAAAAGTCCAATATCATTTATCTAACTCTTTTCAGCCTATTCTATTTTCCAAAGTTTCAATATTGTTTGTTTAGTCAGTGTATTAGTCAGGATTTTCCAGAGTAATGGATGAGAGAGTGGGGGGAAACGAGAGAGAAACAGAAAGACTGAGAGAGAGTGAGGGAGAAAAGAAAGGGGAAGAGAGAAAGTACACATTATTTATTATAGGAATTGGCTCTTGTGAGCACAGTTGCTGAGAAGTGTCATGATTTGTGATCTGCAAACGAGAGAACCAGGAAAGCTCACTGTTATAATTTAGTCTGAGCAGGAAGGTGTGTGAACTGGGCGGGGTGGATTGTGTTAATTTACATTCAAATTCTAAAGGTCTACAAACCAGGAGCTCTAAGGTCTGAGGGTAAAAGAAGATAGGTCCCAGCTCAAATAGAATGAGAGCAAATGTACCCTTCCTGTGTTTTTTTGTTCTCTCAGGTCCCTCAATAGATCAGATGCAAACCATTTTACTTCAGTTCATCAGTTCAAATGTTAATCTCTTCCAGAAACACTTTCAGACACATTCAGAAATGTTTAGGAGCTATTTGGGCTCCTAACTCAGCTAAATTGACACACAAAATTAACTATCACACGCAGTACCTCTGTTATAAATCTAATAACACAGAAGTTTAAGGACATTGATTTTTAAAATAATTTAACATATGAATAATATTTGATAATTAAATATGATGTAAGATTTATTTATCTGTAGCTATAAATGACTTTGATAACAGCAGAGGCTTCTTCAAAAAATGTCTAAGGTATGGTCTTAGCTTATGTTAATTATAGCACCAGTTGATATTACGCAGAAAGAAAGGCCTAGAGAGACCACACATAAACTGACCTTGGACCTATAAAACTATTTGCATATTGGCGCAGAGCCTGCACCAGAATTGAAGTAACTGTCAAAATAAGCTAAGAGAGAATACTGCCTCAGATAGCTGCTTAAAATCCAGCCCTCCAGATGATGGTGTTTGGCCTCAGCATCAGCCAAGTGACTTCAGGAAAAGAGACTTGACAAATAAATGCAGATTTTATTTATCAGTCTATTGATGCAAAGCTGGATCACAATTCAACATATGAAGTAAATATATGATTTTTTAAGTTATCTATATTTGATAGATTTGTTTAATTTGTGGAGAGGCTAAAATCTGAAAGAAAAAAAAACAGCCTAGCCACTTTAGTGTGCAACATTAGTATTTAGTTTAGTTTAGTTTTGTTTTTTTGTTTATGAGGTTTCCCTCAAGTGTAAGAGAGTCATGTAACGTGTCATGCCAAAATTAGGGTGGTAAGTCACCAATATATACCGAATATTCTTTTTTTTTTCATTTTTTTAAGATTTTATTTATTTATTTTTAGACAGGCAGGAAGGGAGGGAGAAAGAGAGGGAGAGAAACATCAATGTGTGGTTGCCTCTTGCATGCTCTCACTGGGGAACCTGGCCCGCAACCCAGGCATGTGCCCCAACTGGGAATCGAACCCATGACCCTTTGCTTTGCAGGCCTGTGCTCAATCCACTGAGCTACACCAACTAGGGCTATACCCAATATTCTTGTCATGTGCTTGCCTGTTATGTGTGTGTAAGCAATTAAGGTGTAAAGAACACTGAACTTTATTAGTGATAATAGGAAATAACTAAAATTTAAAAGCAAAAATATACTTTTTGCCTTGGAAAAGAAGTTTAGGATTTTTCTGTTCTGTTATATTAATTACTAGATTAAAATGTTAACATTTACTACAAACATGTCAATAGAAAAGTCATTCATTTTATATTTAAAAAGCAGGTATATATATGCACACACCTTTGCAACCTGTGTTTCTCAAAGAGAATCCATAATTGAATAATTATATGTTGACACTAGTGGCTATAATTTTTTCTAGTGACCTCTGCTTTGTAGACCTCTGCTGTCCAGGGACCAGAAGATCTTGACTTCTAAAGGAATGCATTAATTGCTTTAACTGAGGTTTCTAAGTGATCTAGGTTTATATTCTCTCAGACATTTGTTTTACTTTATTGAATAAGCTTTGAAAATAGTATTTCACATAATAAATAAAAGTTTATTATATATTTCACTATAAGTAAAGTTTTTGAGGCAGTTTTTTAAAAAATATATTATTTTAGTATTTCTTTATACCTTGTATTGATTCTCGAAATTCTACTCTTTTTTTTTTTTTTTTTTTTTTTTTTTTTTTTTTTTTTTTTTTTTTTTTTTTTTTTTTTTTTTTTTTTTTTTTTTTTTTTTTTTTTTTTTTAGATTTTATCTATTTATTTTAGAGAGGGAAAGGGAGAGAAACATCAATGTGTGGTTGGCTCTCACACGTCCCCTACTGGAGACCTGGCTCACAACCCAGGCATGTGCCCTGACTGGGAATCAAACCAGTGACCATTTGCTTCGTGGTCTGCCATTCAATCCACTGAGCCACACCAGCCAGGGCTGAAATTCTACTCTTTAACATTAGTTCTGAATTGTTTTCTTGCTTGGAAATTAAGATGAGAGAATATCTGAGGTCTGGTCTTTCAATAAACTTCTCTACCCAGAAAGAGAACAGACAAAGGCTTACCAAACAGAAGAAAAACTATTTTCTATATGATATCTGTTGGTGTTGTAGTTCCAAAAATTATTGAAATGATTTTAAAAAGGACGATTATTTGCAAAGAGCAATTGAATAATTGGGAGGGAACAGGATTTTTTTTTTAGAGTGGACAATTTTGAATTCACTCATTTGTTTATCCTTTAGCTTTGTGACATTAAACAATTGCTTAATTTTTCTAAACTTCAGGTTTCTTACTACATAAAATTTGGATAGCATAGTACCTACCTTACAGAATTGTGAAAATTTAAATATCAAGGATGATTCATGCTTAACATGACTACCTCAATCTGAGAGCTTAATAAACATTTTCTATTACTATAATTAGACAATGATCCTATGCAGCAAATGTTGAGATCTATGAAAAGATGTACATTTCTGACTCGGTTTACTCTCTGAAGTTGTAATCTCATCAGCTTTTCATATACTTGTACTTTCTGGAGCCAGTTACTGGAACTTCTAGATCTTGAATTGATCCCTTTCCATCATAATCCTTACTTAATAAGATTTTATACTAGCAAAGTATAAATAGAATGGATATCACTGGTAGTCTTTTTCACAAATTACTCTTTGAATGTACCAACAATACATTTAGAAGTATTAAAGGATAAATACATTTCCAAACTAGCAGTCATTTTTCTGAGAGTCAATGAAAGATTTTTATATTTAAATGCATTGAATTTTACCAACCAACTCACTTTATCTTTTTCTTTTTAAATTCTAACCCAAGGACATATTTCTTGATTTTAGAGAGAGTAAAAGTGAAAGAAAGAAATATTGATTGGTTGCCTCCTGCATGTACCCTGACTGGGGACTGAACCCACAACCTAGGCATGAGCCATGACCAGGAAATGAACCAGTAACCCTTTGGTTTATGGGGGCCATACTCCAACTGACTGAGCCATACTGGCCAGGGCCCAATCAACTCACTTTCAAAGGTAGCCACAACATAAAACAGCAGCCTTTTAAAATGAGAAACTTTGAGTAGAACTTCATTGGCCTCAACCAAGAACACTTTTTTGTTTCTGAAAATTATTGAATACATGTAGACCCCATCCTATCTCAAGCATTAAGCTGTACTCTGCAGTGGGCATTAGGTTTCTTGCCAACATTTTTGATGTATCCACTTTACTCAGTCTTTTTGAAGAAATATGTATCTCTGTCTACTCGATGAGAAAGAGACTGGGACATCATGGCCCCTAATTCATCCACAGTCATCTTCTAACCAGAAGAGTGATTCCGGGATAACAAAAACAAGCAGATATCTGAGCAGGGGAGCCTTCACTTTTAACACTTCTCTCTGGCATTGCCACTTAGATTCCGCCATCGGCATGTCAAATATCTACCTTTTTGTATATTGTCCTCATCTTAAGAATCTGGATAATAATAGGAGTTACCACATAGCGTTGTTGTAAGAAGTAAATGTGCTTACTCCTGACACATCAGAAGAGCTCAATAAGTCATACTGTTACTATCATAATATTAATAATAATCAATAATCAAGGGATCAGCTACCATTCTAAGACTGAGAAGCTAGGTGGAAATGGCAGAAATGATGGATTTTGGAGGTTTAGAAAAGAAGTTTCATAGAGCTGATACTCATGCCTTTAAAAGAGGGAGCCACTTGATGTTTCTGTTTCAAAAAGGTGGCCTCAGGACATAGAACCCAGATCGATGAGGAGGACACGCAGGGAGGGCGATGCTGGTGTCTGGGATGAGTGTGACTGGACTGGGTCTGTGAGGGTTGGGAAGCATGTTATGGGAGCTGTTGGAAGCATTGTCAGGTAGGACACCACGCATGGGAACAGAAGGCAAACAAGAAGGCGAGTGCCCTTTGGGGTCTCTCATCCTTGCCATCTCCCTACCATCTCCCCGTGGTACATGGAGGCTATTGAGAAACCGTGGTTTGTGGAGTTCCAGCTCTAACGTCACAAAGAAATATATAATAGTGTTTGCAGCAGAAAGGCAATAGCTTAGTTACCAGTACACGCTGTATTAGCCTTAGGCCTATAATACAAAATAGTGTTTATATTTGATGTTATTCCCAAGCGATAGTGACTTTCAGTGAGATAAATTATGAAACTGTATCTGTACTCATCCAGAAAAAGTGTCTTTTCCCTGTAAAAGATAACATAATATTTTATTTTTTCTTTATTTTTATTGTTGACTCTAAAAAGTATTTTAAATAGCAGCAATGTGTGGGTGATGGAAAGAAGCAATGCCTGCCCTTTATTTGCTGCCCCTGCTCCAGCAACCACAAATCCTGACAAAAGTACAGATGTTCCTGTGGCTGATTTTCACTCACTCTGTCCTCAGGGTAGGTGATTATGGCTCTGAGTACCTGCAGGTATTAGCAGTTCCCCACAGCTACTTCGAAAGTGAAAGTGACAGCAGCCCCTGGCAAGAGTGGCCTCCAGAAACCGTGTCTGTTAGTAGCTTTTAACTCTTCAGATTTTCTCTGTTCAGCAGAAGTCTCAGGTGTAGTCAGCATTTTCTCCAGGAAATAACTCACTTCGTATTGTTGGTTGAAGTTTGTAGTGACACTTGTAATACCATACAAACTTTCAAGGAAATTACTAAAAGCAGTTGATGTCCGGTTTTTGTGTCAGGACAGGTCACAAAACTTGTAACACTTTTGAAGGGGCAACAGAGAAAAAAACCTAACCTTTTATCATGCCAGCTAAAGACACTGAAGAATACACAAACAAACGTATCTATTAAAATTATCATTGAAAAAACATTTTTCCATCAAAGACATTGGAAAGTCATAACCTCCATTACCAAAGAAAAAATGCAATGAAGATTAAATTAATAAAATAAATTAAATTAAAAAAGAAAGTCATAATCAAAGATGAAAGATCTTTCAAATGAATATATTTAGCTTTGTAAGTATCTCACTTGATAATATCAATTTCCCTACATTTCCACCTATTGATGGAATATCATCAATGAACATCAATAATATGTGGCAACAGCTATGTCAGAGCAAAAGTTCCTGGTATTTTTCTCTCTGAACACAAATAATAGATTTTAATCTTTCATAAATGCTCCGGAACTCTTGGAATTCCACATTTCTTCTCAGGATCACAAGAAAGTTCAGGGGAAAAAGTAAATGAGAATAATGATGTAACTTAAATCTCTAATGTTTTTAGAATGATAAATCACTAGCAAAACTAGTGTCAAGGAACACATATAAAGGACACATGGACAAAGCCAGAGGGGTAGGATCGAGGGTGGGAGGTGGGAATGGGTGGGGTTGGGGGGAGTTGTGGGGGGAGATGGAGACAATTGTACTTGAACAACAAAAAAAGAGAAAACAAAATAAAAACAGCCTAGTCTGGAAAAGAGAAGCATCATGCAGATGATGAAGCAGAGGTTTGAGACTTAGACTGTGGCTATTAGAAAATTATTTCTGTAAATTAATGATTAGACTTTAATCCAACAGTCTGATACATGTATTGTCTTTTCTAAGCTTTAAAAATTAAAGTAGAGCATACAAAGTGGCTGTTTGGACCACAACTCTCTCCCTCGTTCTTAATGTAACCACCATTCTGACTGCTAACAGCATAGAATAGTTTCGTCTCTTGTTTAAATAAATGAAACAATAGAAAAAAATCACTAGCAAGACATTCTGCTATATTGCTTGAGGCTTTTGATTTTTGGTTCTGTTTTTGTCTTTCAGTTGCAAGTAATAGAAAGATAACTCCAGCTAGTTCACATGACTAAAGCAGCTAGTAGTTGGGCTGGTTCAAGAGTGGCTAAAATTAGTGATTCAGATCGTATAATACTGTATGATCTTATATTGATCAGATACGATCATGCTCCTAATTTTATATTTGTTTCTAGGTTCTGAATGATTATGGTATATGATGGTTAATTTTTTGTCTCAACCTGACTAGGCCACACGATGCCAAGGTATTTGGTTAACGTTATTCTGGTTGTTTCTATGAGAATGTTTTGGATGAGTTTAATATTTCAGTTGGTAGACTAAATAAAGAAGACTGCTTTCCCTAATGTGGTAGGTGTCAATCAATCAGTGGAAGGTCTGAATAGAACAGAGAGGCTGAGCAAGAGGCTATTCATCTTAATGATTGCTCTAGAGCTGGGATTTTGGGTTTTTTCCTGTCTGTAGACTCTCATCGAAACATGATCTCTTAAGCCATCTGGGCCTTGGACTGGAATGCCCCTGTTGGGTCTCCTTGCTCTCAGGCCTGCCCTCAGAGGGACACTGGACCACTACTTTTCTGGGGTTTTGGCTTACCAGCCACGGATCTGGAGCCTTGTCAGCCTGCCAGTCCTTTCAACCTCTCTTACCGTCTTTCTCTGTTGCTTCTTCTCTTATGTATGTATATGTGCTACCAGTATTCCTTTTACTTATTGGTTCACCTGGTAAAAGGGAAGATAGGCGTTCTAGAATAATGACTTTAAAAAGTCTCACCTGGCAAATGGATGCAGCTACAAAGAAAAAATATGTATATATGTGTGTGCATATAGATAGATAGATAGATAATTGGATTATAGAATTTTGGAGTAGAAGCAAGAACTTGCTAATTCCCTTTGCAAAGATTACCATGGCACACACTTTCTAAAAATCTTCTTTAAATAATTAGGGTAGCTATTTGTTTTCATCCCCCATTATTATCACTACAAGAGCACCTTCATAATTTAATAAATCCATAGTTAATTAGACTAATAAAGGTGTGATTTGGTAAGACCTGGCTAATCCAATTCAAGAATTTTAAAAATACAGAAACACTATTTTTCTTCATTGATAAATGCATATTGCTTATAGAAGCACCAAAACATTACATTTAATGGAGTAGTTTTACTTTAGTGCTTTTAATGGTATGTCTCTTATTTGTATTGGACCTTATAATTGGAGATTAAGTATTCACTGGCTTTGTGTCATAATTGTTACATGTTATGTCTGTGGCTATAACCAGAAGGCTGTTATAATGAAAAGAGAATTCATGAGGATATAAACTAACTTGAAAGCATTAAGTATAAAGGAAAAAAAGAAATAATCTGAGAGCTATTTGAAAGAGAAAAAATTACTTATTTTTAGATCAAGATACAGGGGGATGAGTTCAGTTTATGAACCTATTAAAAGATTAGAGAACCACTTAAGCCTCATGAAAAAGTCAGACTAAAGAAAACAGTTACATTTTAACATGTTGAGAGAGGGGTAACTGTATGTTAACTGCTCAGAAAAGTAGAGAGTGTATGACATATCCTAGAATGAAAAAAAAATTGAATAAACCTGTAGAAGAGGTCATAAATAGCAAAATTAAATACCAAAGAAAGCAGAGGTGAGGGAAATTAAGAAAGAAAAGTCACCCTCAAATTTCAGAATGAGATTAAAAGTTAAAGTCATCAAATCCAAAAAAGAAGATTCACTGATAATAATCTCAAGGCTATAGATAATTTAAGGACCTAAATAAGAATTATTTTTCTTTTGTTGCAATGACTTGTTATGACTCTTAATTAAGTAAGAATTAATTTCTGTGCAGTTGAGCCAGCATGTGCACTGTGTATTTTCAAAGAGCGTGACTGATAAAGAAATGTGAGATAGAAAAGACAATTTCAAGCATTATTGCAAAATGTAAGCCCAAACCTATTATTGTATAATGAAATAGTGAGAAAGCAAGTATCTTCTATGAAAGCAATGAATATTTCCAGAATACATTTTCTGATAGAGAAATATTATACTTGGCAATTTTCATTTGTGATGTTTTACTTACTATTAGTATGAGTTTTGCTTAAATCCATCTGCATATTATTTCTCTCCTTTCTACGTTTATAATGTAAGCTAAAAAAAAAGCAAACTTCTCTTTATGTCTTGTGCTTGTGATTTAGTACAAGAGCTAGAGGGAGCAGAGTGAAGGACTAAAACCCACTTAGTTTACAGGTGACATGGGTTACTAGAATATTTTTAACATATGTTGAATGAGATGCGAATATGTAAAGAGGAAACAAAAGGTCTAAGGAAGCAAAAATGCAGAAAGACATGAATTTTTACATTTCTAAATTCCAGTCGTACTTCTCCTCCATGCAATGTATTGTTTTGTCACTAGCCATGTTTGGAATATTGCTAGTTATTTTCATGTGTATGTGTCTTATTTCTCCATCAAAATAATAACCTAGTCAAGAACAAGGACTGACTGCCACATACATTTTTGCTTTGAAGCAAGCACAGTGATTATTGAGAGCTAGGATTTTGAAGCAAGTTTTCCTGGGATCATATATTGTGGCTCCATCACTTTATAGCTTTGAAATTTAAGGGAAGTTTTATTCTGCCAATGTCTCAGTTTCTTTATCTGCAAAAATTGATCATAATAGATCATCCCCCATAGCAGTACTTTCAATAGTTTATTACATGGTAAGAACTATATAATATAATTTATTACCATACCTAGCATTTTGTCATTTTAAGAGAAAATAATAATGAAGGGAGAAGATCAGTTGCTGAAACCAATGGGATATTGTAATGTAATTCTTAATTAAAGAATAAAACAGGACAATGAATAATTATAGAAAGCAATAGAACATCATGGTTAAGATTTATTTATTCTGTTTTTCAAATATAAGACCTTGGCCAAGATTATTAACTCTTCTAAACTTCATTTTCTTTATCTGTAAAATGAAGAAAATAACCCAGCAAAACTAATACACTTGTAATTCTGCATACATGTGAACGTGCATGTGCTCATATGTGTGTTTAGCTTAGTAAGTGTCTGGCAAAGTGTAAACATACATGTAGCACATATTAACTAAGATTAACATTCTTGAGTAAATGGTTTTTCAACACCAGGATTACTGAATTATAGTTTTATTGTCACTTGTAGGATCTATCAGTTTATCTAATTGTGTGCCAAGTACAACACTACTTTCATCATTTATTTTAACAGTGTGAATAGCCCCCACATGTGGAGAGACAGAGACTTTTAGTAAATCACTTATGATCAGGATCACCACTTCCTTCAGGCACTCTCTCCTCAAGGCACTCAGAGGGAGCTTTCTCGTTCAACTCAGGCAGGTCACCCTCTGCTTAAACCTTCAGTGGGTCTTCACTGCTGTATGCACGACACCCTGACTCCTCCATTTCCACGAGGCACAGCCTGGTTGAAAAGGATAAATGTCATATGATCATATCAATAGATGCAGAAAAAGCATTTGATAAGATACAACATCCATTTATGATTAGAACACTTACTACAATGGGTACAAAGGGAGAGTACCTCAACATGATAAAGGCAATATATGACAAACTCTCAGCTATTATACACAATGATAAACACTGAAAGCTTTTTCTCTAAGGTAAGGAACACAACAAGGATGTCTGCTTTCAACACGGTAATTCTTCATAGTCCTGAATTCCTAGCACGAGCAATCAGGCAAGAGGAGAGAAAAGGCTTCCAAATTGGGAAGGAAGAAGTAAAATTGTTACTTTTTTCAGGTGACATGATTGTCATATAGAAAATCCTGCCCTGGCTGGTGTAGCTCAGTGGATTGAGCGCAGGCTGGGAACCAAAGGGTCACTGGTTCAATTCCCAGTCAGGGCACATGCCTGGGTTGCAGGCCAGGTCCCCAGTGGGGGCCACGTGAGAGGAAACCACACATTGATGTTTCTCTCCCTCTCTTCCTCTCTCCCTTCCCTTCTGTCTAAAAATAAATAAATAAAATCTTTAAAAAAAGAAAATCCTAAAGACTCCACCAAAAAACTATTAGAAACAGTAAACAAATACAGTGAAGTTGCAAGATATGAAGTCCATGTACAAAAACCCGCTGCATTCCTGTATGCTAACAATGAAATTTCAGAAAAAGAAATGGTACAAAATAATTTCTTTTGCAATTACAACAAAAAGAATAAAATATGGATAACTCAAAGGGCATGAAGGAACTACACACTGAAAACTACAAAGTGTCGTTAAAGAGATGGAAGAAGAACAAAGAAATGGAAAAAAAAATTCCTGTTCATGGATTGAAAGAATCAACATTGTTAAAATGTCAATATTAGCCAAAGGAATATAAAGATTGAATGCAATCTCCATAAAATTCCCAATGACATTTTTTAAAGAATACAAAAAAAAAAAATCATCAGATTTGTATGGAACCAAAAAGACCCCACATAGCCAAAACAATACTGAGGAAACAGAATGAAGCTGGAAATAGTACACTACCTGACTACAAATTATATTACAGAGCAACGATAATCAAAAGGTATAGGCAGAAAAACAGACACGCAGGTCAATGGAACAGAATTGAGACCCCAGGGATAAACCCACATGTATATGGGCAAATAATTTTTGACAAAGGAGCCAAAAATATATAATGAAGAAAAGAAAGCCTCTTCAATAAATGGTGCTGGGAAAATTACAAAGACACATACAAAGAAATGAAAGTACACTACTGTTTGTGCCCACATACAAAAATTAACTCAAAATTACTTTTATTAATTAAAACTATATCTCCTAACTTTCTCCTTTAATTTTAATGTAATTATATATAGAATTTCTAAATAAATATAACTAGGCATGAGTTTTGACAGTGATTCCAAAAAGTGTTTCTGATACAAAAAGTGGTTTAAAAACACAATGATAGTAAATCACCATATTGTATTATAGATTCACATAAAAGTAGTTTTTCTAGATTCTGTTTTTATTGGTGTTCTTTATTTATTATCTATATATGGATATTGATTATCTAAAAGAGTAATATAGGACACTCCAGAATTTCTGACCTAACTCTGTGAAGCAAATAGGTTTCTGTGTGACTTGTAATTACAGTTTATTCTCTAAAATGTGCCGTACGCCCAGGTTGAAGGAGATTTTCCTCAAAGTAGCAAATAAATTTTTAAGAATGTATCCAAATATTACAAGACAAATTTATCTCTTAAATTCTTTAAAGGTTTTATTTATTTATTTTTAGAGAGGGGAAGGGAGGGAGAAAGAGAGGGAGGGAAACATCAACGTGTGGTTACCTCTCACGTGGCCCCCACTGGTGACCTGGCCTGCAACCCAGGCATGTGCCCCGACTGGGAATCGAACTGGGACCCTTTGGTTCCCAGCCCGTGCTCAATCCACTGAGCTACACCAGCCAGGGTGGCGAATTTATTTTTTAAAAAGTGTATTAAAGTTACAAAGGGAAAGAATGTAGTTACTTTCAGAGGATGAATAGTAAAATTAATCTATGCAGGCTTATTTTATATCTATTTTATCATCTGTATTTTAATTTATATAATGCAGTGAAAATATATGTGTGTGTATATGTACATGTACATGCACATGGTGCATGTGTATGCATACAGAGTGGGGCAAGAGTGGGTGTGCTCACAACTGTAAATCTACTTTTGCCACACACATATGTGTGTATGTGCATGCGTGTGTGTGTGTGTGTATATATATATATATATATATGCATATAGAGAAAGAGAGAGAGAATGAGAGAGGTTTATAAAACTTTATTTATGAAATACACAATTGATTTTCTTTGCTTTTTACCAAGAAAAAGGACTAGTAAAAAAAGCAAGCAATACCTTAATATGCATATCAGGAAATCCGTGATATCAAGATTAATTATGTGTTATAGTGTGATTCCTTGGCATTCATCTTTGAAACTGCCACATTTCAATATTAGAAACATTGGAAACTTTACCACAGTTGGGAAAGGGTATCAAAGGAAGGTGTGAGTCTTAATACAGCACAGGCTACTGTGAGACAGTCTGAGTCAGCTTCCCAGGAATATAATAACCATTCAAACAGAGGGATCTTTCTTTTGTTCCTAAGTGAGTACATACATGATGTAAATCTTTTTCTTCTAGGCCCCTGAATGTGAAGTTTTCCTGTGTAACGTCAATCACTTTCTCTTATAAACAGTATCATAACAGAGGCCAACTGATGAGAGGCACTAACATAACTACCCAGTGGTTTTTGCTACTGCAGAGACAGAGGAGGATTAAAAAATGTAGTCTTATCTTTGAAAGAATTGGCATTTCAGCCTAGGTGTGCTGAGTGAGGTGAGCTAGCCATTAAAGAGAGGAGTTCACTCCACATTTCTTTCTCATTTCTCGAGTAGTGAAATGAATGAATATCCAAAGGCCACAGCAGTTAAGGAAGAAATACAGTTCCTTTATCCTATTAAGATAACGTGACAACTGGATAAACATTTACATAAACGTTTATAAGACACATGACTATTGGGTAAACATTTCTTTGAAGGAAGAACATAATTTAAAGTCTATTCCACTTTTCTTAAGAAGTTTCCTCAGTATCCCAAAACATTTGGGATTTGCAGTGATAATGTTGTCTTGTTCAAAAACACAGTTATCCTGTAAGGAGCCAGAAATAGGCAAAAAAAAAAAAAATGCACTATGTGTCCCATGAAAATTGTTCAGAAAAGTTATGGTTAAAGGTGTAGATGTTCACCTGTGTCTTGAGAACACTTTTCTTATACCTGCCAGGATTTTAAGGCATTATAAGAAATGAGCCTGCTTAAAAGTACTGCTTATTAAGGGACTATGTGACAATAATTAGCTACCTGATCTCCTCTGTACTGTTACAAATGTGCTATAAAATGGTGTGATCATTCCCATTTTGAAAAGGATTAAACTGAACCCAAAAGAGATGGAACAACATGGGTAAACCATATCTTCAGTAAATAGGGGAGCTGAGATTGGAATCCAGACCTGCTACCAAACTAGATGCGCCTTTAGTCACATCATTTAGTTTTCCAATACTACATTCCTGAGTCGATAGGTGTAAAGGCATCTAAAATGATAAGGAATGCTAGAAAATGTAAAAAGAAAAATGTGTGTTAAGGGACTTGGAACATGGCATTCATTAAAAATAGCGAAGGACTAATTAACTTTGGGAGATGAGTGATGTCTAAGTGAATAATATTTGTAGCTATGCCTGTACCTGGAGGAATGCTGATAGAAAGGTGGACAAAAAGTGAGACTGAGCATGCAGAAGTGCTTATACCTGGAGCTAACAGGATATGTCACAAAAATAAAAAAAAAATGTAGTCTTAAGCTATAATGAAGATGTAATGTTCAGTAGTGAGTGAAAAATTACAGTCTCTGATCTCTGATATGTTCAGGACAAGACTAATCAAAACAACCACAATACCAAAAACACCAATGTATCTATTATATTCACTAGTTAATTACTGTATATTTGGCTGAAATGTGACACTATAACATTCAATTAAAAAAACTGTTGGAGGAGGAATATTATATAAGACATCTGTCAAAACTGGTTCATCAAATAACATTAAAAGCAAATAACTGGATCCAATTTGAATTTCCATTAATGACAAATATAATAAGAATTTAGTTTGATTTTATAAGTGGCTCAAGTACTTTATAAAGAGTAATGCTTGTTATCTACCATATCATCCTTATGCTTAAGGCACTGAAAAAGTTTCAAACATCTTTTTTTTTTTTACTTTATTGTTGTTCAATTACAGTTGTCTGCATACTCCCCCCTCCCCTCCCCCTCCAATCCCACCTCCCTCCCCTGCCTCCCTCCCAACCCTTGGTTCTGTCCATGTGTCCTCTATAGTGGTTCCTGAAAACCCTTCTAATATCTTATTGGTCTCATTGATAGATGATAAATTATTTTTCTCTTAAATTTTCTAACTTTATCTAAATATGCAGGCACTTCCTACCATCTAAACCAAATGATGTAATATTTTATGGGCATAGAGATATATCCTCAGTATCTATACATGATAGTGAACGTAATAGTAGGCCACTTATTAAATTATTAAATATAAACTTTCTCTTACTAGTTCATGTTTATTTTTGCTTAAATGTAGCTGGAAGTTAATTTCTAAAGGTTTTAGATGGTGCTTATTTTCATCATATAGCTCTTGCACTTACTATGTGTCTGGTACTGTGCAAACTGCTTTACATATTTTGTAATGAATAAAAACTTACATACAATAAAAGATTACCCTCTCTTAACAGTTTGTTACATTTTCCATGTGTATGCCCTAGATGAATTCTCTTGTGTGCATAAACTCCCATAAACACCACTCAGATTGAAACCAGAAAAGTCGACATTCATGCTGCCTGTCACTACCAGAACCAATAAGTAGAGACAAGGAATTGGATCTTTATGGGCATTTTATTCAGATGCAGGCAATCTGAGAATGCAGTGGGGTATGTACCCTAACAACTGTCCTAACACCTCATCTCAAGCCTACCTTTTTATAAGGAGAGGGATAAAGTAAGTAAGGGGTTTGGGCAAAAGGTTAATCAGATTATAGCTGAGGTCCAGCAGTGATTGTCCTAGTATTTCTTTTTTTTTCTTTTTTTTTTAAGATTTTATTTATTTATTTTTGGAGAGAAGAGAAGGGAGGGAGAAACAGCAATGTATGGTTGCCTCTCACATGGCCCTCACTGGGGACCTGGCCTGCAACCCAGGCATGTGCCCCGACTGGGAATCGAACCAGGACCTTTTGGTTCACAGCCCGCCCTCAATCCACTGAGCTACACCAGCGGGGCCTGTCTTAGTATTTCTTTATGTGCTGATCAACAAGTTGTTATCTGCCTCACCTACCTTCCCTCCATGGAACGCAATGGCTCAGACACCATCCTCAGGGCTTACACTCTTCTGCACAAAGGTTGAATCTCTTGTCTATCTCCTGGAATCATGCCTTCCAGTTCATGGAGTACCAGCTTTCCACTTAAGCCTATCAATTAAGGCTACTGAGTCTTTTAAGAAAGTAGAAATATCAGCATATTTATTAAAAACGGATATCATAAAGCTTTGGAAATTTGTCTCAGGGTGACTAATATAACTGGAGCAATTATTATTTTAGATTATCTGTGCAAAAATGGGAAAAATGTTTATAGGCTACTTAAACACATTATTAAAAATAATTCCTTAACTACACTACAGATGTAATAAAAGTCTTTTAAATGATAAAATATGAGTAAAGTGGATATCATTGTGTTATTTTCTATGTCCTTATAAAATACATTTGCCACTCTTAGCCTGTTATTTTGATGTTTTTTGTCAGAGAACAGAAACCATGGTTAAAATGGAAATATATTAAAAATAGTATTTAAGAAAGATTATAACTTTTATAACTGTTATTGTTTTCTGCATTCATTTGCTATAAGAGCTTTCGTTTTTCTTTTTAACAAAAAGTCTGAGAAAGTAATGAAGTTTCTGAGAAGGGTTTAATTGTAAAGGGAGAAAAAAATCATATGTAACCTGAACATTATAAAAAATTGGACACTATGAGTTTTCCCTTTTTGAAAAAATTACCATATTGTAGCTCAGCCTATATTTTAGGACTTACCATTGATTCTTCTGTTTTCCCCATACAACAAACCAATCAACAAATTCAGCTGACTTTACTTTCAAATCATGCACTTAATCCAGTCAATTTTTGGCTCTTCTGAGGCTACCACACTGGATCTAGCCATCACCAGCTATCGCCTGGACTATTGCTGTTGCATCCTAACAGATCCCCTGCTTGCGCGCTTGCCAATCTGCAGAATACGTCCACCAGAGTAACCCTTATAAAATGCAAGTCCTATTATGTAACTCTTCAGGTCTCAAATTCTAATGGCTTTCAATCTGGAGTTGCTGTTATTTCTTTGGAAATGCTAGAAAGTAAACATTTTATGGTCTGTGGTACACCTGTAGTCTCTGCGACTGCACTTTTTGTTTGTTTTTGATGTTTTATTAACAAATATTTAAAATGTAAAAACAAAATACTGGCTGATACGCCATGTTTAAAAAAATGAATCATTAGCCATGCAAAGCAGTCTGGGGCTGGCTTTGGCTCAAGATCTGTAGGTGGCACATCTGGAAACTGAGGTCTGGACAGCGGATAAAAGGCCTTGTGTGACCCCATGCAACTTGGCAGATGCTTCAACATCACCACCTGTGTGGCTCCCCATCCTTCTCTGCCCTCAAGCTACAACGCTCTTTCACTCTTCCTTGATCAAAAAAGAACTTACACTTCAATCAAGTTTTTGCCTTTGATGTTCCCTCTGACTGTAGTATTCTACCTCCAGATAGTTATTTGATTGACACTTGTACATCTTTCAAGTTTATGTTCAGATAAAAGTCTTAAGAATGACCTACCTTATGTACTCTACCTTATTTTGTTTTTTAATCCTCACCTGAAGACATGCTCATTGATTTTTCAGAGAGGGAAAAGGAGGGGGGAGAGAAGGAGAGCGATATCGAGATGAGAGAGGAACGTTGATCTGTTGCCTCTTGTAAGCACCCTGACTTGGTATCAAACCCGCAGCCTAGGTATATGCCCTAAAGGGGAGTCAAACTCATGACCTTTGGTGTATGGGAAGATGCTCCAACCAACTCAGCCACACTAGCCAGGGCTATGCACTCTTTCTTAAATATTACCCCTAGTTGTTATTGATTAACTTGCTCTGATCTATTATTTTATCAATGTTCTTTTTTAAGTAAACTTTTAAATATAAACTTCTTAGCGAAATGTAACACACAGCGAAGTATACAGATCAGAAGTGTATAGCTAGGTTCAATTGAACAGAATAGACAAAGTCATGTAACCAGCATGCAGATCAAGAAGCAAAATCTCACAAGTACCCCTGATGCTTCCTCACACCCCTTCCTGTCACTACTTTCTGTAAAGTAACCATATTGCTGATTTCTAACCCCCAAAATGAGTTTGACTTGTTTTTTAACATTATATACACAGAATTATACAGTATGAACTCTTCTGCCTCTGGATTTTTTCAGTCAATATTTGTGAAACTCAACCACATTGCTGGGCATAGCTATAGCTTTTTGTTTTTTTTTTAATTTTCATTGTTTTATACTACTCCACTTCATGAATGAGTAGATTATATGTATGATACCACACTTTATCCATTTAATTGATGAGTATTTGGGTTGTTTCAGTTTTTAGCTATTTCAAATATCTAAAAATGAGCACGTACAACAAACGTAAAATGTTATGCATGTCTCACCGAACTTTCCCTCTGGTCACCGCCATACTGTTGTCCCTGAGAGAGTCTAAAGAGCATTTTTAGAATTTCAAAATAAAATGTTACTCCTTCACCTTTCTTTTTTTTTTTAATTTGTTCAAACCCTCAGACTTTTGTAGGACCACATTTACCGCTTTGCCTTTTTGTAATCTTTGTTTTTAATAACTGTAATTCAATAGAAGCTCCAAAAGTTGATTTATTTGGTGTTGTACTCATTGAATTATTTTAGTAAAAATTCCAAGTATTTTTTTGTAAATAAAACAAAACCAAATTTTGGAGAACTGGTTGATAGATACAATATTACTTTAGGATACTTAAATTGTTTTACTAATAATTTGTCAAAGCCTCAAATATTTCTAACATCTTATTAAATAAGAACATAAAAATAAGATGCACTTACTACCTAGATATTTGCCTCAAAAATATGTAGTCCCGTATCTCTGTGCATCTCTCCTCCTTTGTTGGGCTTTGTCTGGGAGCTGTTGGAAGCCTGGGGAAGCGACCCCAGTTTGGGGGTGGGGAGGGGGATGCTCCCCAACGCATCTGCTTCCACCACTTTAATTTCAGCTGAGGAGATCCGCAAGGCCAAGAGGTGACAGGCCCCAAATCTCAGCTGGGTAAGGGCAGAGCCTGGCATTGCTCACCCACCCTGCCCCACCTGCCCACTTTTCAGGGCAGCAGGGGTCTCGGATTCTACCTGTGGTTACACTGTCCCAAGCCCTGGTAAGGGGGCCCAGATCTAATATTGCCTTGTTGTACCTGCAGAGAAAACTGCTGTAGAATGAGGGTGAGGCACTCCCCAGCCTTTCCACCTCCCCAGAAGCTCGCCCTTTGTGCCTGGCATCAGAGCCAGGGGGAAACACATCACAATGTACTTAGTTTCACAAAGCTGATGAAAGCCCCAGTGGCAAATACACTTGGAAAGATGCCCCAAACTTGGCTCTGAAGCACCTCCCAGAAGAGACTGGCTCTCAGCTGTCTATTTCTTCTGGGGTCCAAGCCCTAGGCCATAGGGACGCTGACATCCTGAACCTGAGCTGTGGAGTCATCACCTGGCTGCCGGCTGGGTTATAGTGGGCGCAGTGGAGACAGATCAGGTCCTAGGCTGGGGCTCACTCTCCCCTGTGCCGGGCTTTACTTGCTCACTGGAGGTGCTGGGTCTTGCAGGTAAGAGTGTCTCTCCCCGAGGAGCCTTACGCATGTAGTGTTGGGCAGGTCAGAGGTTTCCTCCTGACTCTTTTGCGACTGCGTATGTGTAACAACGCAGTGCAAGGGAATATCCACGGGGAGAGCAGCTGTCTCTGGACATCAGGGTAAGGCCCTGGTTGGCTTCTGTGTGGATGACACTTCTTCCTCGGACCCGTGCATGGCACCTGCTGAGGGTGGGGCAATGAAACCAGATCCCCAGAGGTCCTGGCTGCTGATGGTGGTCATGGTGACAGTGTGGTTGGGGTGGTCGTACTGCACCCACTTTCTTTAGCTGTCACTAGCCAGTCAGGTTCATCTAGCTCCCCCTGCATGTCCTCTCTGGGCCGGCAACGCCCACTCCTCCAGGTGGCGCTGTTCCAGCGCTTCTGTTACTCTGCGCTAAACGGCTGCGGGATCTCCTCTAGGGCTGTTGCCTCCGCGTTCAAGCCGGGAAGCCAGCCAGATCCTCCCGCTGCTTCTCCTTGTCCCAGCTGAGCTTGAGGACACCATCCGTCATTGCCATCTAGTTCCTTGAAATGATGCTCTCACTTTTCTTTTAAAGCCACAGAAAATTAAATGCTCTTTAGTCTCTTTCTAGCTATCTGCTTAGTCCACAGTCTTGCTAGATGATTTCCTAACTCAGGTAAACACAGGTTCATTTCTACAAATTAAAATTAAACCATTTCTTTCCTCCCAATAGAACCCCCATTTTCCTCTACAGACTTTCTACTGCTGTATATTAACACAGTAGTAGTAGTAACGGTATATTTTTTTACTTTATTTTATTGTATTTTTTCCAATGCCATTTAGTCCTCTTATACCCCCCTCCACTCAGCAATCACCACACTGTAGTAATGATATAACTTTACATTTATGTAGAGTTACTATTTATTAGACACTCTTCTAAGTTACTGACATACACGAATACATTTAATTCTACAACAGTGTGAGGTAGGATGTGCTTTATAGATCTGTTAATGGATACAGAAAGTAAAGCCTGAGGGTTAAATAACCTGACCGAGTTTACAGCTATTTGGCGACAGAGCCAAGATTTATCCCAGGTTGTCTGATTTCACAATTTGTGTCATTAATTAGTACGGCACTTTGTGCGCATGTGCCAGTGTATATGTGTATGAGTGTACGTGTGTGGTTAGGTGGTGAGAGAAGGCCGTGTCTTAATAGAAGATACAGAGGTAGGATATAAGGGTAATTTCACATCCTGAAGTCAGGTTTAGTTTTTTGTAGTTATTTTTATTTGCTTCTTTATGTTGTCATTTGTTTTGTTTTGTTTCTAAATATCAAAAAAGTAAAGTATTGCACATGGCAGAGTTACTAATTTTGTGCTATACAACTTACATATAAAATGAATATCCCCATATTAGAAAAACATGAACATCATAATGCCAAAGATCTTCTGTCTTTTGCCAGATTTTATTTTGCATTGCACAAGACCTACTGCATCGTGCCCAAATTCTGGGCCTTTTCTCAATCACCGAAGAGATCTGAATGAAGGGCAGTCCTGCCAAAGAAAGTGAAATCATTGTGAATTTAAATCTAGTGAGAGGTAGGAGATGGATGGTACATCTGCATTTAATAATATTTAATAATACTGTATTCCAAAGTTTTATTGCAACATCTAAAATGTGTAAGTGGGATAGGATACTACGTAAATGCCTATTTAATAAAAATGTCTATTTTCTTTCATAAAAAAAAGACTTCGAATCAATATTCAGCTTCACAAGATTATAAAATCATTTTAAACTTAATTTTATTCAACCTCTCCTTAAAAAGTTCAACATGAAATATAATGTAGATATAATTATAATGCCCTGCATGCAATTGTATACAGAATAGCACTTGAATGGTGTAGGGACATCAAATTGTGTTCTTCTTTAAATAGCTCAAAATTGTTTTAAATGTCAGTACTCTCAGGTAATTATTGTCAATAAAATAAAGAGTCCTTAAAAACTAACATATGAAAAGGTTAATGTTCAAGTTCCTGTAAACACGGTTTGTATGCCAACAGATGCAATCTGTTATAATTATGGGTCAAGATGCCAATTTTGCCTAATATAAAACTAAGACCCATGAGGCAATATCACTATAAATAGAAAGGAATAATCTATTAGTATCTTTTAATAAGAGAGTACAAATTAAACACACAGTTTAAATGGCACTCGGTAAATTAATTGGAAAACCCATTTGTTTAATAATTATAAGCGAAAAGTCTGGGTAACCCAATACTTTCAAGTATTAATATCTTCAATATTACAAACATTAATATAAAACTCCATTTAGAAACTAAAGATATAAGAATAGAAAATTGCTTTTTTATGCAATATCTATTGCTGTTTTTGTTTTCTCTCTTGTGTTTGTATGAATACGTTTAGAAACCTTATCAGGTTTTCTATTTCAAACATTATAGCAGCGAAGAAACTGCAATGTAAATGCTTTTTGAAGCCATTCTTTCAAAAACTATTTTAAACTTTCAGAATTAAAAACAAACACATGTAACTATTTAAATGTACTTACCCAAACTCAATAAACTATAAATCATAGAATTTCGGATTGTTTTCTTTAACCCAGGCTGGCTTTAACTTGCCCTATTCTTGCTGCCTAAAATGCTCTTTCCCTCAAACTTCTATCTACAGGGCTGTCAAACTCATTTTCACCGGGGGCCACATCAGCCTCCAGCTGCCTTCAAAGGGCTAGATTTTAGGACTGTATAAATGTAACAAATTCTTAACTAGGGGCAAGGAGCTTGGTGCTGTCTCAGGTAGAAATAAGGTGCAGGCTGGATAAAACAAGGTGGAGGGCAGGATTTGGCCCGAGGGCCTTGTGTTTGCGGCCTGCGCTCTATCATCTTTACATAGGTTAGGGCTCAATTTAAATAATCACCTTGCCAGGCCACTCTGCTTTGCTGCACTATCTGAAGTAAGTCCCAATTCCCTTGAGTCTCTATTTTAGGCAATGGCATAATCTCTTAAAAACTAGTTTTCTTCAAAATATTTTTCTCTATATTGTTTTCTGAGTACATTTTCCTCCACGACAATATAAGCACTCAAGAACATTCCTTTAGCAACCAAGCAACAAAAACTTCCCCAAGGGCTAACATAAACCTGAAATAGAATAATTGCCATATAAATGTTTACTGAAAATAGTTTTAAAACATTTTGAAAACAATCCTGGAAATGTTAGAGGGGGCATCCTATAAGTACTATAAAACAGAGAGGAAAGACTAGTAAAATTTGCCCATTGTTTATGATCTAATTAGTCTTATTCAACACAGATTTTTTGTATTTTAGGGAAATTAACTCTGCAAATGAAATGCGAATTGGAAATATTTTTGGCAGCATAGCATTTGAATTCCTTTCAGGATATTTTACCAGTAAGACAATTTTATAAACATGCACCCCGATTTACAATCTATTATTTCAGGCTTTTCTGTATTATTTGTCACATAAGAAAGGTATCTTCACATCTAATTTATGACAGATTACTCTTACCTGAGTTATTGTATTATTAATTTCAATAGGTACATAACTCAGAACAATGCCTGGTTCAAAGCAGGTTTTAATAAGCCCCTGCTGGATGGATATACAAGTAAATAAATGAGTGAATGAATGCAATGGCCTCTGAACCCTTCTCCCCTCTTAATATAGTCTATATTTTTGCTAGTAGCTTAATTATCCTGAAATAAATAGTGATCTACCTCTCATAAGAAATAGTCAACTTTGCCCTGGCTGGTGTAGCTCAGTGGATTGAGCGCGGGCTGTGAACCAGAGGGTCCTGGTTCGATTCCCAGTCGGGGCACATGCCTGGGTTGCGGGCCAGGTCCCCATGAGGGCCATGTGAGAGGCAACCATACATTGCTGTTTCTCTCCCTCTCTCCCTCCCTTCCCCTCTCTCTAAAAATAAATAAAAATAAAATCTTAAAAAAAAAAAAAAAAGAAATAGTCAACTTAAAGCCTTTCATCTCAAAGGTATACAATCTAGACTCTCTGGGCGTTGTAAATAGTTCTTTTATTATTTGCCCCCAACCTTCCTATAACCTGTACACCTTTTGATAAACTACATTATTTGAAAATTATTCTATATGTTTTACATTTTTCTGGATTTGGTTTTTATTAAATCTGATTTCCTCTCTTTATGGGGTATTTCTCTTGTGTGTCATATCATCCTATCCCCCTTTCCTGGGGGATCCTCAGGAAACTTGCATTTAGACCACCTGCCTCTCTCTGCCCATCAGTTACCCTCTGCTCTCTGGACCAGTTCCCATCTCTCTCCCATACTGACTGTGTTTAGTCTTTACTGTTCTCTCATGGCTTCCCTCTCTGTCTCTAGCTCTTCCTGTGTCTCTCTCTCCCTGATTTAGCGCTCTGCATCTCTGGATCTCTGGCTCTGTGGTTCTTAGGTTCTCTTTGGGTTTCTCTCTGTGTGTCTCCCTTTCTATAGGTCTCTGTCTCTGCCTCTGTCTCTGTAGCCCCATCCAACTCCCACTCTTCAGGTGATGTTGGGGTGATACAAGCCTCTACTCTTTTAACACCCCCGGGTTTTTCTCCAAATTAGGTTTTGTCTCATCTGAGAGAGTTGCCCTGAGAAGGAGAACAAGGACATTTTCATGAGGAAGGGACAGGGAGGGCTGGCTGATGGGTGAGGAGTTCCAGGACCAGGCCTCCTGGCCCCACATGCGGGAGCCTCAGACTTCATACCCCAGTGCTGACCGCCATTTTGGGGGGCACTCCTGCAGTTTACTTTTCTCTGCCGCCTACATTCTCCCCCACTGGCTACTTCCTCTCCAAAGCGCATCTTCACTCTGCACTCCACCTTCTTTCTACAGCCCAACTTTACCACAGCTAGCATCTCTGGAGCTACTTTTGCCCCAGGTCCACCTCTCTGCATCTGACCTTCACACATCCATTTCTTCCAATAGCCACGCTTTCTCCCCATAGCCCATTTTCTCTGGTTAGCCCAACTTCTCACTTCTCTTCTTGTTCTGTATCATCACCAGGCTCCACATATGCTCTTGTGTCTGTATTTTATTTTTTGGTGTTGACCCCACACCAGGCTTCTGTTTCCCACATGACTCAACTGCTGATTGCTGACCTCCAGCCAGTTATTGCCTTGTTAGAACTAATTGTATGTGAAAGCATGGGCTCCACAAACCTGAGGAGAACCTGATAGAGTCAGTCCTTTAAAGTGACCTTGCTCATTTTGGGGTGTGTGGTTGTGGAGTGGACTGGGTCGTGGTTTGCAGTCTTAGAACATTGTGCTTAAGAGACCAGGGGCTCTCTGGCTGTTTTTTGGTCTTCTAGGTATCTGGCTGGGGGTTTGTCATGGTGGAGCCAGCTATGTTCTAGGACCTGTTGGTAAGATGGGTCCAGGTACCATGAAGACCTTGGGTCTTTTTGTTGTGTGGTCTTTTGTGGATATCCAGTTATTGTAAAGATTTGTAGGAAGTTTGGTTCCATTGGAACTCCTGTGTGTTTCTAGCAGCCATGGAGGATAAAAGTGATTAGTTGTTGTAGACAATTAGTGGTGACAGACCTTCACTGTCATGTGCTGGACTCTGCCGTTTGTGTGATTGTAGTTTCTGAGTTAGTGACCATTAATTCTCTCTCTACCCCCCTCCCCCCTCACCTCTCTATCTCTCAGCATCCTTTGAAGCCATCTCCTGACTTGTTCCTGCTGACTTCCCTCTTGGCTCTCTTTCAGTGATCCACAGTGTTTGCTTGTTTATTACACTCTAACTTAATCTGTAGTTATATATAGACACCAGCCTACTGATCTCCTAGATTGGAAAAGTCTCCCAGAACAGGGATTTGTGTTTGTTATTCTTTGTATTTTTCGCATGTCTTAGCTCAGTTTTACATTTTTGAAGTACTTTCACGGGCCATATTTAATTCAAATTGGTAAAACTCTTCACATCTAAATTCCAAACTAAAATGTACCCTTTAATAATAGAAATAAGCAAATATCAGTTTTAAAGTAGATTTCATGTTATGGTACTCAAGAATAGTTACACAATAATATACTGTTGGCAGGAATTTGATGATAGAACTCTATTTTGGCAACAAAGATCAACCATTTGGAAAGTTGGATGTTTTGGTTTACATGATGTGTTGGCAAACTGTAGTGCAATGTATGAAATAAGAAAGTTTTGAATGTAATAATTCATATTTGGACCTGTTAACACATCAAAGTAATTTCACATGGATAAAACAGTTGGTATAAATTCTCTAATATAGCCCGGCTGGTGTAGCTCAGTGGATTGGGCACGGGCTGGGAACCAGAGGATCCTGGTTCAATTCCCAGTTGGGGCACATGCCTGGGTTGCAGCCCAGGTCCCCTGTGGGGGCCATGTGAGAGGCAACCATACATTGCTCTTTCTCCCTCCCTTCTCCTCTCTCTGAAAATAAATAAATAAAAAATCTTTAAATTCTCTAATATAAAAACATGGAAATCAACATCTAATCTCTAGAATTATTTTTTATTTTAAAGGAAGAAAATAAATGCAAAAAGGAAAAATTATTGGTGATAACCATAAATGTGCCGATTTAAATACAGAGATGTGAAATGCTGTAAGAAGAAAATGTAGGGGAGGCAGATTTTTGCCTCTACCACCTTAGGATTTTTCACCTGGGACTGAGAATTAAACTGACATAAGACAGAGTAACAGGAGTAAAACATACATATTTATATAAATTTTAATGTCAAGGTAGCCCTCATAAGGAAATGAAGACCCAAAGAAAGGGAGAAACCTATATGCTTTTATTGTAGGTTGAACAATGCAGGCAAGTGTGGAAAAGTAACTATGTGGGGAGGGTAACAGAAGATACAGAAAATTTTTTTTAAATATTAAATATTTTATTTATTTTTTAGAGAGAGGAGAAGGGAGGGAGACAGAGAGGGAGAGAAACAGCAATGTATGGTTGCCTCTCACATGACCCTCACTGGGGACCTGGCCCGCAACCCAGGCATGTGCCCAGACTGGGAATAGAACAGGGACCCTCTGGTTCCCAGCCCGCGCTCAATCCGCTGAGCTACACCAGCCAGGGAGAAGATACAGAAAATTTTAACAAGGTCACCTGGATGGAATTTTCTTGGTCTCATCTTCTTGCTCTTGTTACTTTCCTAGTACAAAGAAGACATCTTTCACATGGAATTTCATCTCCTGCTTTTAAGAAGAACAAAGAAAGTTGGAGTTTTTTCCAGTTTGTTTGTTTTTTCTAAGTGCCTTTAGCTCAAAATAATCCTATGCCAAAATGGAACATACTGAGGTAGCATATTCTGCCACCTTTCAAAGACAGACCACAAAGTGAGAAAATGAATTGGCAAAATAAAAGCAATATAATATGGCTAATATTTAAAAGGCCATGAAATAGAGCCGTTCTCGATTAGTGTCATGTTGTCCAAGCTTGTTTCATTATAATGTTGATGAGGGAAAAGTTGATTCCAGCCAGGGCCAGGGTGTGGAGTTCGCACCTTCTCCTTATGTCTGTGTGGGTTTTCTCTGGAGCCCTGGTTCCCTCCCACATCCCAAAGCTGTGCACGTGAGGTGAACTGCAGCTTCTGCCTTTTCCCATCTGAGTGAGTGTGGGGACGGGAAGGGCCCTGAGATGGAGGAACATCCTGTGCAGTTTGGGGAGAGGGGCCCACCTTGTGCCCTGAGCTGCCTGGAATAAGCAGGTTGGAAAAATCATGATATTGTTTTTGTTCATCTTTCTTAAATGTATGTATAACTCACACTTTTTTTATTTAATATAAGAAGGGTTTTGGGTCTTCATTAGAAGTTTGGTGATGTTTTTGTGACCGGAAATACACTGCAGGAACTTAACAATTAGCCTGTGGTAAAATTGGTTTGGTTATATATTTCAGGTATAAGTACAGTTTTCAAGTACCTGTCTGAGGTTAGGTGAGAGCTTACTATAGGTAAAAACAATGAATAGATTGACAAAAGTGATGGTTTTAAGAAGACCAAGCTCCCCAAAATCTTCAACTGCATGTGTATTTCAAGTACCAAATTTAAAAAGGTGATAAGAGTGTTGCTAAAAGATAAGCTGAGATATATTAATATTTTTTTAGTTTATTTGAGCATTTATGGATTCAAATCTAACAGTGCCAAAACCAGGAATGGTTAGGAGTGCTCCACTATCAGGAGCTCAGGAGGAACTTTTATGGAGAAAAGACAGACAATGTTGTAAGGGAATTACTAACTGGGCATAAGTTATAGCCTACTGGCTCTTTGTGATTGTTTGTTCCTAGCATTTGATTTCGTACCCTGAAGGTATGGACAGGCTGGAATTTCAGTGTGCTTTCCTAAGCTGCCAGGACATTAGAGCCACGTCAATCTAATGGCGTCCTTGTAGAATTAATTTAACAGTTTTCACCAATGAATTTAACTATCATTGTCTACGATACTAAATAAATCTGGAAAGGTCCAAGAATAATAAATGGTATGTAATTTTTTAGACTCCTTTAAGAAAGTTGTTTATATACTCAGTCCCCTTCACCCATAGCCCTTCACGTTACATAGACAGGCACACACTTGTACATGTAAGCTTTCTAACACAGAATTAACCTGATTCCTATTTTGTCACCTTCCCTTTATAGCAAAATAGTTCACTGAGGTCTCACTGGGGCTTTGCCAATTTAAATGCAGAGATTCAATGGGACATTGGAGGTAAAGAAAAACATAAAAAATGCAGCCAGGAATTCTGCAGTATTTGTTTGTTTGTTTTAATTACCAATTACAAAGTATAATCAATATCTACAGAATTCATACATTTCCCCAGCATTCATCAACTGTAGTTAAATGACTGTTTGCAAGGGAAGTATTATGGGTATCTCAATGAAAGTAAGCAGCCACTATTCTCTGCAACACGAAGTAGCTGACTGTTGCTTAAATTTGCATAATACAAATCTTCTTTGTAGATTTTTATATTTAAAAGGCTCTTTGAATTTATGAAGCTGTTTCCAACTTACAAAAAATACCTTTTTCTAATAAAAGCTTTCTCAAGCAAAAACATCAAAAAGAAAACATCTTTTAACTGTACATATATTTAAATCCTGCCTTTGTTTTAATATACATAAGGCTGCACCTCTTCTTTTTTGCATGTTTGAATTTTTTGTTACATTCTAATAATACCATAAATATTCTATAAAACATTTAAAAAATGGTGTGTTCTGTGTGAGCTCTCTCAGCAGGAAAAAATAATGACGAGATGCTTACTCTTGAACTATGCTGAAAATAATTTTGTGGAGTTAGTGTAGCATGCTGAGTATTAGAAGGCCTTTCAGATTTCAAACTGGTATTATAATGATTTATAATATCCAAATGCTCTGAAGTGGCCATTCATTGAACATCTTGTTATGCAAAATAGTCACTAAGCTCTTTGCAAAGTCATATATTAATCACTTTGGTCACAAACAAAACTCTGTTCATTCTAACAGCTTTTTCGAGAATCTTATGACTGTCTTTAATAAACTAAAATTATTTTTAAAAAATCAAAGACCATGACATCATTTGAACATTTTCATGCTGTAATCTTGAAAGAAAAAAATCATAATATTTTGATTAGAGGAGTACTTTGGTTTAAGAAATGGCATTAATGCATAATTATAGTAGTCTATAATTTCTTTTCATTAAAAACATTATGTTTTATAATGTTCAATATTATTTTTTGTTCTAGTTCACTCTTCCCTCTATCTGCTATCAAACATATAGGTATGAATTAAAGTTCTGTCAGTCTAAAGTTTATTTTTCTGATTGACAATATACATTTTATAGTACTTATGTCACTAAAAATAAATCAGTTTTCTAAAGACTTTTAAGAATAACACATTCAATGTTGTAGTCTTTTGAGAATCTCTACATTTTTTAAGAAAGTAGGTGGTCATAAAATCAATTCCACAGCAACCAGGAAGAATTTATTTTATTATCTCTAAAAGACTGACTTAAATGGAGTACTCAAAATGGTTCTCAAATTGAATCGGCATTTATCTTTTAAATTCAAGAAGGTCTTTTCTATTTCTGAGTTTTATTTTATCTTTTTTTCTTTTCTGTTTTGGTTAAATCTACTGCAGATGTGATCACTGTGCCACAGGAGTGCACGTCCTGAACAGTATTCTTTCCCAGATCAGTAATCAAATCCTTATTCACATAAAAATCCACAACCACATGGCTGCTCTTAATTGTTGAATTGAAGGTAATGTCTACCTCTGAGTTAAAATTTCATGGTCTTAAATCACAGATCTGCAAGACTTTCTAAAAATCATCATTTTCTATATATTGGCTTTATAAATTAGTTAATTAGTGGATAGTTAGGCAAAGAGTTTTGTCAAATGACAAATAGCAAAGTGAACTGGCACTCCCTTGCTTTTTTTTTTTTTTTCTTTCCTCTTTTTTTTTAAATGAAGTCCCCTTCATTTTACCATTTAGGCCTTAATAGATCATGGCCTAAAATGTGGAATTTTATGAAATCGAGTGAAGTTGTTGAGGTGAGGGTAAGAAAAATGAAACAAATAGTGTATGAATTATTGGAAATTTGAGAACACATCTTGAACCTAGAAACATTAGATGAAAATATATAAGATGGAGAACTAGTAAATTTTAACTTTGAGATCTCATAGCATATGGAACACATCATTGCCTTTGTGTAAGCTAGAATGAAACTGACATTTATGGAGAATGGGACTGTCATTTATGGAGAATGGGAGAACTGTGAAGAAGAGATCTGGAGAAAGTAGGGAGAATTAAGAGCTTGGCATTGCCATGTTAATTTTGAAATGACTCTATGCATTCAAGCAAAATCAAACCAAGAGGCAGGAGAGATATAGCCGAAGATGTCAATTTGGTCATAATTAATTCCATAAGACTGGATATAAAATACCTAGAAAATCACTGTACGTAGAAAGGGTAAGAAATTTAATGTCAGAGCTCTGGGGCTTCCATCATTTAGAGGTAGAGGAATGAGAGGAAACTAGCAAAGAGGCAGACAAATGTGGGAGGGAAATCCAGGGCTGTGATGTCTTGGAATCCAAACAATAAAATATACTGAGAGAAAAATCAACTATGCTTCCTATCAGTGTACCTTGTACTGATGGTTGCTGTTGGGAATTTTGTGATTTTTATTTTTTAGTATACACTGCTCTGTTTCTTTTTTATCTTTCATTAAAAGTGGGTGGTAGTTGTTGACAGTGAAGGTATTGTCTTCTCTCCAGTTCTTCCCTCCATCTTCTAAAAAAAAACACTCGACACTAGATATAAATTAAAGTTCTGTCACGTTGTAAAACAGCAAATCGTCATCCACTGCTTTCCTGAATGCCATTGCTGTCTGTCAATCCTCTCTTCCCCACTTTCTTCCTTCCTCCCTTCCTTTCTTTCTTCCCTCTATCAATACACTTTATTTAAACTGTCCAATTAGACTTTTGTCCAATTTCATGTCAACTAATGGTTGATAACATTATTTAAGTAGCATAGTAAATGTATATTCTTAAACATTGTTAGTATTCAGTTAATTAATTAACCTTTCTATTGTTTTTATTACACACCTAGTTGAGTGTTTTGTTTTAAGACTTTATTTTTAGAGAGAAGGGAAGAGAGGGAGAAAGTGAGAGAAACATTAATGCACAAGTGAAACAGTGATCAGTTGCCTCCAGTACACACCCTGACTGGGGACTGAACCTGCAACCCAGGCATGTGCCCTGATGGGGAATTAAACCCATCACTCTTCACTTCGTGGGATGATGCCCAACCCACTGAGCCACGCCACTCAGGGCTGATTTGTTTTTCTGAATAAAGAATTACCTCCGGTAATTGGCAGTCAGTTCCACACATACGTACGACCACTGTTACATAGCAAAACCACATTAACTTTTCATATTTTATCAATTCATACTTCTCATGTTTACATTAAGTTCTAAATTCAAAGAACCACCCTATTGTGGATGACATTTTCAGAGACTGCAATTTGTTTTTTGAAACATGTTATACCGTAATAAATCTCAAGCTGCTTCATTATTCTGGTATTGTAAGTTCAGTGGTTGTTCAATTAGATCACATCATAAATCTGTTTATGATTATTCACAGAGTGACACCATTAAAGCTGAAATTCAGTTACACAATATTTCTTATTGATTAAATATTATATTACACTGTAGAGGTCAATCATGAATAAAATTGTGTGAAACAAACATTCGTTTTCTTAGTGATTGAGCCCTAGAGTCCCTCACATAACACATCTCCAAAGTGCTATGTGGAGCTGTGTGCTGTACATAAGTAGAGCCATTGGTTATATATTTATTTTAGGTAATATTGGGGCAGTCCAGAGCAGTTAGAATATCTTGGAGGTATTCTTGGTACTACACAGAACTGTAAAGAGGGAACTATTGAAGTACTGATACAGAAAAATAGAGTTTTAAAAGTTTTAATATTCACAATAATTGAAATACTTCAGGAATTGGTACTAAGTTAAGATGTCACTTTACTCAACTTGTTAATTTTTTAAACTGTATAAACTATTTACTGAAATCTTACACTGTAAATATAAATTCTGTTTTATAATTCCCCAGATCTAGGACTGGTGATAAGTATTAAAAAGTATAATTTTCAGTAATTATATGGTATTTAGTACTACAATTATAAAGTATATGCACAATCACATGAAATTAATTTTTTTACATAATTATAATTTACATATATTGAGATTATACAAACTTCTGTTTTATTCATTCTCTGTCTCTTTACTATGGAGGCATTTAAACACTTTCAGTTAATTTGTAAAGCTTCACACTTTCTGCTATATTTTATAACATGTGTAATCATTACTCAGAAATAAGGGTGAGTAACCTCGCTGTATTACCAAATAGACCCAAAGAATAGTGCAAAATGGTATTTTTAGCATGGGATGAATTGTGGGTTCAGCACTATTCATGAATGTCCAGTTCTGCCAGGGATCATCTAGCTCTCAGTTTTTGAAGCTGTATTTGGAACCCATACGCAGTCAAGAAGTCACTGTAATAATTGTCTTTTTGTTATGGTCATTTTGATTAAATAATTGAGAAAATCAATTTATTCAGTCTACACAATGTCCTTTTATTAGCTGTTTGTTAAGAAAGTGATCCATATCAAGAGTTTTCAGAACCTGCTGCATGGCGTGTTGAAGTTGTGCCAAGTACCCCCGATGCCGCCGAGGGACCGGGGAGGGAGTGGCGGGTGGTGGCACACATTTTGAAGATCCTGTCATGCCTTATTGATAATTTGACTGAAAAGGTGAAGCTGATATGATTTATATAAAATGCTAAGCCTGCATTTTATTGTGAAAAAATAGATGAATATACTGCTAACTTTTTTAATTTTGAAAGCTGTCTTATTCATTTTTCTCAACATTATATATTTCCTGATCCCCAACGATGCATAGAATTTACTTTTATGCATTTCTTAATTTTCATTTTGTGTAGAAATCTCTCTATATATATTAATATAAGAACACAATTTTAAAAATTTCAGCCATGTTCTAGATTTTATAATAATCTTTTTTCTCATGATATTATGTTTACTTGCTGCTATTTAATGTAGATCATTTTCAAAGTACTATTTAAAACATTTTATATACTTGTCTCCATTTATCCAACAAGCAAAATTTGGTTGTAAACATAAATCATTATTTTTGTTTTTCATAAATTAAGTGCATCTGCCAACCTCCTATGTTTTCCTGAGTTTCAAGAGGACCTGTTTCTGTGTTTGAAACAAACTCTAGCTATTTCTTTCTATTCTGTACCTATTTCCTGATATGTATTTACTCAATGCAGTACTAACTACAGAACTAAGAGCTATGAATAATTAACATAAGCTCTCCAACATTAAAGAACTTATTAGCAATAAGTAGGAATCTTAGCAGTGCCAAAAATGTGTTAAGATTTTACACCACATTATCATAATATTATCCATTTCTCCTTTGAAAAAGCACAGATGCAAAATCTGTGAACCTAAGGAAATAATGGTATGCTAAAACATTTTGAGAGCTAAAATGTGTTGACTCAAGAGTAACCTTCAATCTATATAGTTGTTCTTAATAGTCTCAGATCTATTTACCATATTATAAAACACCATGTTTTTAAAGTGTCATTGAAGGAGAATTTACATTGCACTTCCTTCTAAAGACTCTGGTCTGATGACACAAAAATTTTTTAGATGGACGTGTTGTTTTGTTTGAAATGTAAAAAATTAAGCTAGAGCACACATGATAGTAGGCATTCTATGGTTAAGTTTTAAATCGGAAATATGCTGCTTCCAAAACTTCCATTTATAACTGCAAGCCTTATTTTTCAGAATTTGCAATAATTCCTCAGAAGCATAAATATAATCTATAAGAAAAAGAATTGTTCTTATACTCTGCACTTTAATAACGTCTTTGCCTTTGATATGACATTGATCAATAACTCTGTTCTACAGGAAAATGGAAATCATCGCTAGAAACAGTTGAAGTTGCCAGAACCAGTGATTGACAGAGGGACAGGAAACAGGGGTGAGTAGTGGTTACATTTGTGTCAAAATTTTATTGTTATGTAATCTTTTCCTTCTCCTTTGAGAAAGAACAATACATTGCATCTGTATTTTATATTAATTTCATTAACTATGCATGGGATTTCACTTTTAGGTATTTCTCAACTTCTTTATGCAAACATATGCATTCCGATTCATCTAGGCCAGAGAGAGAGAAAAGAGTTAATTGCAGAGTCTATAAAAATTTCTTCTCAGGGAAGTATAATATCATATTTCCTCCTTTGATACATTAGAAACAAGCAAAACTTCACCCAGTTTAGATTTATTATTCTTCATTGATTGTCTCATTTTCTTGGAGGACATTCTGGCAGTAAGGAAGTAGACACTTCACATCCATTACCATATGTCAAAAGACCATCAGGTCGATGGTTCTTTTTGAACTTTGCTGTTTCAGAAAACCATAGCTGAGGATTATAGCGGAAGTTTGACATTTTCAGGATGAAAATAAATTCTCTTTTATGTGTTTCTGAACTGTGGATTGTGCTGTGTTTTGATTACAGAGGAAATGGTTTTTGAAAGTTTGGAGTAACAAAATAGGAATTAAGATAACAGTTGACTAATAATATCTTTAGTAAAAGCAAGGAAAATATATTTTAGTGGTCTAAAAATATTTTAAATCCATTAAGTTGAATCAGAAATAAAAACTTATGGAATTGGCATAGTAAAAGATAATTTCTTCCAAATTGAGATAGCAGTTAGTAAAATTTGTATTTATATTTAAAGTTAAAAATGGAACATAATATTTCAGAAAAAAATGAGTTTAAAGAAGAAATACATAGCTGTAATTCATAATTCCTGAAAACATATATAGTGTGTATCTTATGCCTACTCTCATTCCCAGCCAAATATATAGGCTCCAGAAAGGTAAAGAACATATCTCATGCCTGCCATCATATTTATAGCATCTAACATAACGCTACGACAGAGGAGGTTCTCCATAAGTATTTGCTACCTCAATATTTTAAAATACTAAAATAGTAATATTTTTAAATGTTATATTTTCATTGTGTAAATATTAGTATGACAAAAAAGTGTTGTTGGCAACTTCTGGAATTGTGAAAATAAGGAGTTGAAATATTTTTTTCTTGCCAATAATTATGAATTCAATTTTTAATAATATGCTCATTTGAAAAATGCTATTGGTGTTTTTTCATATGCATAAAATGTATTTATATTAAATATATTTAACTGCTGGAGGTCTTCTATTTCTAACAATAGCTTTATTCTGCATATATGCATATTTAATTTCCTATGGAACAATCCATTTCAAATAATAAATTCTTCTAGCAAAGGAACATGTACATTTTTTAAAATCATAATTTCATTTTGTTGATGAGTGCATTGAAGCATGAAAATGATAATTATAAAAAGAGTAATTTCATATCCAAAAGTTTATTTCTATTTATAGTTACAGTGTCAGGCAGAAGTAATGCCTGCTCCAGTGTGGTTGGTAGGGTACATGAATGTCTTGCATGAGATGGACAACAATTTGAATATTTCACCTAAAATGTCACATGGTGTGCTTGAGTGTGATATCGTTATGTTACATGCTTATGATTTTGTAATAAAAGATTTTATAATCAAAAAGGGGTATTACTTGCACCAGATCTTGTATATTTCAATGAGTTTTATCTCCCAGAGCATTCAAAGAAATTATAGTGTATCTTATTATGGAAGAATTGTTCACATGTTATTAAGATTGATTCACATGTTTGCATATGTGTGTATGGATGTGTGGATAGATAGACGATAAATAGATAGATAGGTAATTCTATAGCAGTATTAAAGTTTCCAGCACAAATAGTTTCATATACAAAATTCTCTGTTCCCTACCTTTCAAATATAACATATTTTTCAAACTATAAGATGCACCTAGGTTTTAGAGGAGGAAAATAGGAAAAAAAAATTTTGAAGCAAAAAATGTGGTAAAATATTTAATAACATAAATAACATTCAGACTATAATTCAGCTACATTCGGACTATAACACGCACCCCATTTTTGTCCCAAATTTGGGGAAAAAGTTGTGTCTTATAGTTCAAAAAATACAGAAATAAATTATTTCAAAGATGATAATAAGTATTCTTCATGTGTACCCACCCACTCTCTTTGTACTGTATGTGTGTGTTTGACGATCGACTAATAAAGATGAGGCTATTAAAACTGTATCCCTAGTGATAAAAAGGAATGTCTTTAAACAAATATAAGACATTTTAGTATCCCCTTTTTAAGATTTTAGGAAAATACTTCTTTTTTGTCCTGACTTTTGGATAAAGAAATATCTGTCTCTCCTTGAGTAATTTGTATACTCTTAGCCCTGTTATGTAAGAAATTAGTGAGACTACAATCAATTTGGAAAGGACTTAAGTAATTTTGCAGAAAACTCATCAATGTGTTTTTCACCTACCTAAGTTTTCTAAGATGTTGACTTCCCAATGCTTGGATTTCATTATTTAATTTACTTATTTTTTGATCCTAAACTATTTTGCCTATCTTATGTAACTATTTCAAATCATTTTTGCAATTATTATACTAAACAAACACACTTATCAGGTAATGTATTCAAAACAACATTTACATTTATAGGTATTATTAGTTTTCTTATTGTACTAACAGGACAAGGAAACAAAACATCAACTAAAAAGAATATTTTGTAAGCCATCAATGAAAGCACTCTCAGGTGATTAATACCACTTCCCAACTGTGGGGTGAAGCTCCTTGAGTATGCTAACATAATCAGACTGTTACTTGTCAGAAGTTTTTGCTCACTTAAAAGCTTGGGTTGGGTAATATCCTGTGGAGGGACTGAGATTGAAACTGGGGTCAGACTCCAAAACCAAAATAATTTTTATTACAATACACCACGCTCTCTCTCCTTTGATAATACAAAGGCATCTGGTTTGGAGTTTGAGTAAATGATTTGCATGGTTTATAAATCTAAGATTGTGGGTCTTTATACACTGGAACTTCAGTTGTTCAACTTCATTCATTCTGGGAAACTGAGAAGCAGTTTGTTTAGAAACTGCGCCTCCTTTGTTAGTTGCCTGCAAGATGCATGACTGATCCTTGGGATCAGCATGAAAGGGTTGTCAGGCAGAGATTCGAGATCCGAAGTTTGTTAGACAACTGAGACATTTTTTTTCTGTGAACAACTTGGTCTAGAACTAAGTTTGTTTGAGAACTAATACGTTCAAAAACAGGTTTGACTGTATATTGAATTTACCTTTGTGAAATAATCTTAGATAGAGTATACATGTGTTAACTTAGCTACAGTTATTTTATATCTACTAATGGCTTAAATAGAATAACTCAATAAATTGATCATACTTCTAAGCCTCTGGGAAAATAATACATTTTGATTAGGCATCTTTTTACATCTTCAACATGTTTCCTCAACTTGGAGAACATACTTTGTTTAAAGGGGTACAAGTGATACGAACTATTTTCTATAGTAAGTATTGAGGTTGAAGAAAGCAATAATTTAAGAACTATAAGAAAATATAGAAAGTAGTTTCTACATCTAAGGGGGTTTATAACTATGTAATCAATCATATTAATGTACCTAAAGCCTGGTATCCCTGGCTCCATTTAGATTAGATAAAACTATTTTAAATCCAAGATCATAGATTCTCCCTTCAAGTACATTTACGGCTGTTTTGATGTTAATGATCCACTTCATTCAGATAATTACCACCTAACTTGTTTACTGTACAAGGCACGCTGTAACTTTTACCTTAAGGAAGTCCCTTAAGTGGTCATTTTATCATGGTCCAGGGAAGTTTGCTAAGTGGCATAATTGTATCAGAGAAAATCACTAGAATAATAACTGAATTCACAGTCATATATGATCAGATTAGGCCAATATTTTAAAGAAAAAATTGCAATTCAGTTAATAATTTTTTTTCTTGCACTTTTCTTTTTTTTTAAATTATTTTATTGTTGTTCAATTACAGTTGTCTGCATTTACCCTCCCCCCACCCCACCCCAGGCAAACCCACCTCCCTCCCTTGCTTCCCCCCTCCCCCTTGGTTTTGTCCATGTGTCCTTCATTGCAGTTCCTGAATACCCTTGTCCTCCTTCTCCCCTTCCCCTTCCCCTCTGGTTACTGCCAGAATGTTCTAAACTTCAATGTCTCTGGTTCTATTTTGTTTCTCTGGTTGTATTTGCTTGCTTACCTCAGAAGCCTCTTGGCTGTGGCTGATCTAACTTTCCCTGTAGCTGATCTGGCCTAGGTGCCTTCGCTCCTGAGTCCTCATACAAAAATTTTTAACATTTCATATAGTAGAGTCTGCATGATGATGTACTCCTTGAACTTGACCTTATCTGAGAAGCACTTTATCTGCCCTTCCATTCTAAATGAAAGTTTTGCTGGATAGATTATTCTTGGTTGTAGTCCCTTGCTCTTCATGATTTGAAATCTCTCTCTCCAGCCCCTTCTTGCTTGGAAGGTCTCCTTTGAGAAATCCACTGACAGTCTTATGGGGATTCTTTTGTAGGTAACTGTCCCCTTTTCTCTAGCTGCTTGTAAGATTTTTTCCTTATTCTTGAGCTTGGGTAATGTAATTATGATGTGCCTTGGTATGTTCCTCTTTGGGTCCCGCTTCTTTGGGT
>PVJI01001485.1:155827-172498 GCA_004026765.1 Micronycteris hirsuta
TTGAATTCTTGTTTCTTCCTTCTGGTCCATCCCATTGGTTTGAGATCCACCCTCCTTTTTTTCCCTATTGGTTCCCTGTAAATCTTCCTCCATTATCCTTATCGTATTCTTCATCTGTTCAACTATTTGCGTCCACCTATTTTCCAGTTTTGTTAACAATTTGATTACAAGCATTTTAAATTGCGCATCTGATAGGTTGGCTATGTTGTCATCCATTAGTTGTAATTTGTTGTGGTCCTCCTTTTTGGCCATCTTCATTCTTTTTATCTCGGCGCACTTGTCAGCTGGCAGATGCCTGCGACCTGGGTCTCTTTTTGGATGACGTTGCCTCTGGGGGCGGGGTCTGGGAGGAAGCAATGGCGACCTCCGATCACTGCGGGCTCCCGTCCCTCCTCCTCTCTCCAGCTCCCCACTGCCTCCTCTGCCAGACTCGGCTCTGCTGGCTCAGCCCTGGCCTCTCTCCGGCAGCGTCGCTGGCTTGCGGGAGTCACCCGTTGTTTGGAGCCACGCCCTGTTCAGGCACTGGCGGCCTGAGTAGCGGCGTAAGTAGGTCCGGCGTGAGTGAGACCCTCCATGCGCGCTGCTTCCTCCGCCCGTTTCTGCCCCGCTCGCCAGCCTGGATGTTCGTCTTCTCCTACCTCCTGGGTGTCGGACTTCCCTTCAGTTCGATTCTGTCCATTCTGGTTGTTTAAATTTTTACTACTGCATTAATTGTATGGACATTCTGGATGTGCGGGCAGCGAGTGAGACCACCTATGCTGCCATCATGGCGGAAGTCTTTTCTTGCACTTTTCTAAAGCAGCATTTGCCAAATTGGTAATACTTAGATCACGGGGCCTGAGATTTAATCATTAAAATTTTCCTATGGTCAAATAAAGTTTGGGGGGCAGTCAGGGGAATGGTATGAAAATTAGTAATACATAATAGGAATACAAGTAATACATAATAGGACTGACTCATAGGCTCAGAGAAGTTCTTCCTTAAAGGCAACTGTTAATTTTTTTTCTCCAACTTATTTGACTCTTGAATTGTCATAGCTTTTAACTTTGCCAATAACAAAGATTTGTAAATTTTTCTCTAAGGGGCCAGATAGTAAATATTTGAGGCTTTATGGACTCTACTACCTTTGTGGTAATGACTCAGCTCTGCCTTTGCAGTCCAGAAGTGGCCTTGCATCTTTATGTAAACAAATAAGCGTGGCTATGTTCCAGTAAAACTTTGCCAAAACAGCCTGTGGCCTGGATTTGGCCTTGGCGCAGTAGTGTGCTAATAATCCCTGCTAATAATATGCAGAGATGCTTTGGAAATCTTTATCCTTGAGATGCTTCTTTATTCTTAAAGAGCAAACTCTTGCTCTGGCTGGCTAGCCCAGTTGGTTAGAACATCATCCCTATATGCCAAGGTTGTACATTTAATCCCTGATCAGGGCACATACAAGAAACAACCAATTAATTCATAAATAAGTGGGAGAACAAAGTGATGTTTCTTTCTCTCTCGTCCTCACTCCACCTAAAATTAGTAATACAAAAAAAAAAAGACCAAACTCTCTAAAAGTTAAGTTTCAAGTCTCTTTTCTGATTATCATTTTTGACAATTATGGAACAGTAAAGGAGGCCATGATGGATGGAATCACTTTTTTTTATAGAGAAATCACTCTATTAACCCTGGTACTTGTGGCTATCATATCAATATCTGCAGATTCTGTTCCAGGCACTGAACAGATACTCTGAATCACATACTCTCTTTGCCCTCAAAGAGCTTTATGGTCTACTGGGAGTGATGGTGATAATTTTGTAGAGAGCAGGAAATTGAATTAACACACAAAAGAATATAAGAAAACATGTAATATTAATGTCACATGAGCAGCAAATGTTTCCAAAAGATGAAAAGGAGAAATGCACTTCATTACAGATATCAAGTAAGGCTGCATATAAGAGATATTGTTGCAGAAAAGATTATACCTAGACTTCAACATGCCATGTTACATAAGACAGGGCAATGAGGAAGTGCCATTGCGAGATGGGAGATCATGAATTAGGGAAAGGCAGTGGCAAAGGGAAAGCATGTTTCTTTGGCAGCAAATAGTCAAGTGGCAAGAATATCTATTGTAAGACTTAAAAGTAAGTCTGTGTCAACAAGGTACTTAATCCAACAGAAATGCCAAGCCCCTGAGTATATGAGAATGGTGGAGACCCATTTATTCTTTCATTAAGGGCTATCTATTTGCCCCCCAGCAAGACTGATGCGTGCCTGTATTGTCTGATGATGCTATTTACATGGCCTGTTCTGAGTCGTGACATAAAGCATACTTAACATGGTTTATGTAGTTTTGAGAGTTCCAGGGAGCAAAAATGCTTTATCTGGATATTTCAGGAGTGAATGAATAAAAGTAACAATAAAACCTGCAACACCCTTCCCACCTCCTCACCCCAGAACGAATCCAGAGCTTGACTGTCGCTAGCATGTTTCCATCAGTACAAACACGTCAGGGCACAGGACTACTTTCTCTGTTGTTTTCACCTTTTTTTTTGTGGTGGTGGGGTTGGCACTGCTTTTGCAGAGATTGAGCCCAAACTTAAAGCAAGAAGGGAAAGTCTGCACCAATTGCGATAACCCTCTTTACTGTGGGAAAACCAGACTTACCAAAAGCACCAACCACATTTTCCCACTTATATTCTGTGCCCCAGAAATGGATCAAATGACCACTCCTTACTGCAAGTAAAATGGGGTAAACAACTATTGATTTTCTTTTTTTTTCATGTAAGAAATGAAAGGATGTAAGAGGATTAAGAGTGTTTTTTCTGACACAAATAGCTATAGGAAATTTTGTATTTTATAAAAATTTTAAAAGGTTTATTTTAGCCAAAGTGCATCTTATATTTATTTCCAGGATTAATGGCTATAATCTGATAAATTTATTGAGAGATAAAAGAAAAATTGTCTTTTGAAATAAAAAAAAACAAAAATATATAATATTTAAGCAATACAACTGGGCCCTGTTAGACTGAGAAGTGACAAGATGTTCAAAGCTTTTCCATTTGAAATTATGTTAGCATCTTTTTAGATTTAATGCTCCCTTTCTGGTCTATGAGTGACATATTATAATATAAAAGTGGTGTAAAACTTCTGAGGATTTTCAGGGAGAGGATCTGCAGTGTGATCCTGAGTCCGCCATTCACTAGCAATTTGGCTATACTGCAGTCATTTCGCCACACAGGACTCCAGCCTCCCTTTCATCATTTCTAAAATGAGGATAATGATAACCGCCCTTCACACTGTGTAGGTTTGTTGCCAGACTCAAATGAGGTGATATTTTAAAAATTGTTTCATCAACAGCAAAACACTCTAAGGCATCAATCTCTCCCTTTTTTCTTTCTCTTCCATGCATATATTTCTACACATAAAACTCTCCACTTGAGATTATAAATGCCATCATAGAGATATATTCAGGGTCTCTCTGATAGTTTCTGTCACTCAGTTTGATTTTTTTTCCTACTTAGACCAAATTGAATCACACCATTAGGTGCTGCTTCTTTAATGATTACATCTATTTCTCACTTCAAAAGCTTTTCTCTCTGACCCCAGACACTCTGAAAGCCTGTCGGATATAATCAGCTATTATTCTGTTTGTCTGAACATTGAGTTCATATATCAAAATTAAAGAAACTGGTTTTGGAGGCACTTTCGTTTTGGAATATAATTAATGTCTGGAATAACATTTGGGCCATTAAGAATGAGGAGGGTTTCTCCTTACAAGGTAACCAAGGAGTTGTGAATCTTTGAAATTTGTAAGGTCAATGATATTTCTTCCCCCTCTTCAACTTACCCTTGTCGAACAGCAGTTTACACCTTTCATATCAGTAAAATCACAGAGCTAGTTTTATCATATCACATCAGAAGTCCAAACCAGCAGTCATCACCACCAGTTGTTTAAAGAGTTTTAAATATCGTGTGTCTACTCTAGAAGAAAAGAAAATAAAAATACATATTCATATACATTTATAAATGACTTTAAATATAAATGCTTTCAAAATGAGAGTATAATAAATTTACCAAAAATTCTCCTAACATTTATTTGTAATATGCTCAATGGTTTTTCTATACTCCCACCTCTGTCTATAATTATATGAGCCTTCACATATGTGTTTAGACCCCTCATAATGAAAGTAACAGAATATAACTCAAACTACCATGAACAAAATAAGTTTATTGACTTATGAATCTGAAAGTCTAGAATTAGTCTTTGGGCTTTGGGAAAGAATTGATCTAAGGGTTTAGTGATGTTTCCACCTGTCACCTCTGATTTCACTGGTGATGATGTAATTTTAAGGCAGGCTTTCCTCATGATCTCAGTCAAACCTGTCTACTCTTTGTATCCTATATTCTTCCAAATTCATATCAATAGCATTGCCAACAAAGTCACTAGTGAGTCTCTATTTAGCCCAACTTTGTAATATCCCCACCTCTAAGTCAAATGATCACTGTGGTCAATGCTTATTTACTTAGCTTGGGTTATAAACTCCACCTCTGGAACAAGGGAACTGTCAGCATGCCCAGATCACAGAGACCAAGGCTCTTGAAAAAAGAAGGAAGGCTGCCAGAGTGGCAATAAATAAAATGTATTCTAATTCCATAATAAGAGAACTGATTTTAAGTGTGCATATTGGAATATTTAATGTCTAGATTCGATGTCCTGATACAAAGAATGAAGACAAGTATTCTCCCATGAGCATAGGAAATAATTTTGTTGCCATGAACTGTTAGGTTGAACTACTTGAAATTGCTGCTTAGAGGGGTAAATATGGTAAAAAAAAAAAAAAAGAATCAGTAAATTTATATGGTTTAACTACATAGAAAGCAGCTTTTTTTTTTTTTTTTTTTTTTTTTTACAGATTGTATTTATTTATTAGAGAGAGAAGAAGGGAAGGAGAAAGAGAGTGAGGGATATATCAATGTGGTTGCTCTCATGTGCCCCTGACTGGGTACCAGGCCCACAACCCAGGCATGTGCCCTGACTGGGAATCGAACAGCGACCCTTTGGTTTGCAGGCCTGCACTCAATCGACTGAGCTACTCCAGCCAGGGCAGAAAGCAGCTTTAATGGAAAACTGTACATGATTACTTTCACTATTCCAAAGATCATAATCATCATTACTATAATATCTTCATATGTTTAGCAAGTTTATTTAATATATCATTACAGCAATCAATCTTATTAATTCTCCTAGAGATATACATTTTCCTTTATTCCAAAATTATTAACAAGAATAGAACTTCTTTAAGTTAGACATTTATTAGATAATTTATTGGAGTATTTCAGACTCAGGGCTGACCTAACATATAATTATCTTTAAATATATATCCAAGATAAAAATGATTTGGCTGCATTCATGGGTTAGAGTGTGGATCCCTGTTCATCCATTTGTATCTGCATGAAAAGGACCCCTTTATTTCTGAAGAGCCATCTACTCTTTTCATTGGTTTCCTGTGTTTGGTAATTTTAGGTATTGATGCACTCGTTCTCTCTGGACACATTTAGGTGAGTCAAGTCAGAGTTTGGCTTGATTAACTGCTGAATCATTATGGATGGGGCCTTAGAGGAAAATAACTATATTCAGATCATTGTTAGAAATCAATAATACCTGAAATCAATATTTATGGACAAGTATATATCAAAATTTGGTTTTATAAAACATTATTTAAGAACTTTTGCCTCTTCGTCTCTATAGGCATACAAAGTGCACTGTGGCATCAGTCCATGACTTCAGGGAAAAATGGGAATTGCTGCCATCTGTGGAATAGCTGAAAGAGGCGTTCTTTATGGAAAAGGCTATAGTATTTATGTCACTTTTTCTACCAAAGGGGGGGTTGTTAAAAATGTCCATTATAGCACAACCTATAAGGACCTAGTTGAGAAATATTTTTCCTTACCCCTATATGAGGCCTAAAATAAGTTTTATTTTCTAATCTATGAGGTTTCAATTACTAAATATGTATAACTAAAAATGATAACATCTTTTTTCCACTGGTTGTCAGAAAGCTTTGGCCAAATTTGTGGTGACTGTCTTATGATGACATGTAGGAATTCTAGTGTTCCTTTCATTTCACCTATCTATCTTCCCCGTTTCCTAAATTTTTGGTTAAATTAACACCTTTTTTAAAATGTTGTTCAAGTACAGTTGTCTCCATTTTCTCCCTACCACTCTCCCATGCTCCACCCATCCCCACCTCCCACCCTCGATCCTACCCCCCTTGGCTTTGTCCATGTGTCCTCCATACACGTTCCTTGATGTCCCACCCCATTATTCCCTATTATCCCTTCCCTCTCTGGTTACTGTCTGTCTGTTCTTTATTTCAGTGCCTCTGGTTGTATTTTTCCTTGCTTGTTTGTTTTGTTGATTGAGTTCCATTTATAGGTGAGATCATATGGTATTTGTCCTTCACCACCTGACTTGTTTCACTTAGCATAATGCTCTCCAGCTCTATCCATATTCTTGCAAAGAGTAGGAGCTCCTTCTTTCTTTCTGCTGAGTAGTATTCCATTGTGTAAATGTACCATGGTTTTTTGATCCACTCCCTTACTGAACACTTTTCTTAATGATTGAAAAGAGAGTTAAATGTATAATATGAAAAGTAAAAAAAAAAAATATTTAAAAGAAAGCAAAAATAAATGAAAAGTAAATAAGTACAAAACTTATTGTAATCCACTAAAATAGCCACTACTAACATTTAGCTGTATATTTTTTAATGTCTTTCTTATTTTATCATTTATGTATTGTATCATGTCACTGCTAAGCCTCCTAAGATCCTCTTTGGAATAATGTGGTATCTATAATTCTTTATCTATCTACATCTATATGTCGACATAGGACCTCTCCACTCTATGTTGCCTGGAACAATCTTTTACCCCTTTGGAGGCTCTAAGGGATAAGAATGGTCGGGTTACAAAAAGCTCAGTTCTTAGTTCAACCCCTAAACATGTCAAGAGAGTGAAGTCCCTGATCGTGCAATCTGAGAAGCATTCCTTCAATGATACTAATGGGTACAGGAGGTAAAGCAGCTATCACGGATAGCTTACACTGATTTATTTACGTGGACTGGAGGAGAAGTTGCCAGGGTAACAAAATGTCAGTGATAACCTGGAAGTTCTTAAATGTTCATGCTCTAATTATATGGGATGAAAAATCTCTTCCACCTATAGTTCCTTTTATGACTCTACTTAATTATCCCCTAAGTACTTTCCTCATAACTGTCTGCAGTGATTTCTAAGGGATTCCTGAGTGCTGCTTACTTTCTGAAAGCAGGAAATAGTGTGGTTTTCTAGATCTCTCTTTGAAGATGTTGCACCCCTGCTTAAGTGATAACTTTAACACTAGTTTGTTTCTTTTGAACCAAGCACTAAGTGTTTTAAGCTTCTGTAATTCAAATTTGGCAAAAATGATTCACTAATTTTAAAAATATTTTAATTAAAACTATTTTTGGTGTATTATATTTTTAAACTTATCTCTAAGCACCAGTAGTCTCCTTATACATTTTATTCTTTATTTGCCTGATTGATACTTTATATGCATGTGTACACATTTATGTAAATGTTCATCTTATCTGTACATACACAAGTACATGGAAATTCAAAAAAAGAGATTTTGTAAAATTGATTTATCTGACTAAATCTATACTTGTCTTCACTCTAATATGAAATATATTTATATCTGTCTATCTATCTACCTATCTAGCTATATCTCCTATTTCTCTCAGAGGATTTCTGGATGATTTGTAACATTGCAGATTAAAAAGTTTCCATAGTTACTAAAAATAACTACTACATATTAAATAAAAGAAAAATGATAATATCTTCATTTTTCATACATGTCAATTTTAAATGACTTCTAACACGAAAGAAAATAAATTTTATATTTTTTACATACTTAAGTGTCGTAAAATTTTTCTTCATGTTAACATTTCAGTTTAACTCTTAGTGGTTTCAAAATTTTCTGAACATTTATAAAAATAATGTACTTCAAACTGAAACCCCAAATTAATGTGTATCAAAGGAAAATTTACATGGTAATGACCCCTATATTGAGCTTTTACATTGTCAATTTGCACTCTATGTATACAAATTAAGTGATAGATTAGTCACTTTGAGAACTTAAAACTCAATTTAAAGATGTTTAATGTGTTTCTCTGCAAAGGATTTGACAATGTCTGGCTTAAGTTTGCAGTTGCAATTCTTTAGAATTCTTTTGTTTGAGCCAAACCTAACTCCTTTTTTTCAACATGGGCACATCTTGTCTGAGGCAACACAGGCTCTAAAGCAGAAGAGCCATGGATGTTGAACCTGAATGTTCATGTTCTTGAGCCTCAAGAATCAATGTTCATGTTGTTTTCACTACATGAAAGTGGTTATGTGGAAGACAAATGGGAAAGGGTATAATTAAACCTATTAAGATAATAAGCAAGTAAATAGTGGATTAGCACAAAGCTATCACTGGCTAATAGCACAGAGGTACCTTTGAGAATTCATAAAGACCCTCCTCTGAGAAGACAAATTAGTCTCCTGTGACCCAATAATGATTACAAAATTTAATACTGTGCAGAAAACAATTTAGAGAGGCAAGCCTACCCCAGACTGATGCAGTCCATGCCAAGGTGTACAGCATAATGAATTTAAGAACAGACTGGGTTTCAGCCTCCCATTTGGGTAATCTTACTGGACATTTGTGGTCAGGATATGATATGGGCAGGCTCAGGATTATCTCTGTGTTCAGGTCCTCAATCTTGCTCTGTTTACTAGATCAATTTTGTTTTCATTGCTAGAAACGTTTCAGATATGTGAGCCATATATGGGTAATCAGATAAATTAGTTCAGTGAGATGATATAACTGAAATATAATTATCATTTCAAAGTAAAGTATTAAAATAATAATTTATTATTTTGTATTTCTAAAATTAAATTTCTTGGGGTGACATTGGTCAATAAGAATATATAGGTTTCAAATGTACAATTCTATGATAGATCATCTGTATATTGCATTGTGTGCCTACCACCCAAAGTCAAATCTCCTTCTGTCACTAAATATTTCATCTACTTAATCCTTTACTACCCGCCTACCTCCTTTCCCTTTGGATTTTAACCCTGATTTTTATTTTAAAAATATATGTACATATTTTGATTATCAGTATGTGCTTCTCTAAGCATAAATTTGACTATTTCCATTGAAATGAAATTGTGGTGGTAGGAAAGAGATGTGTAACTCTAACCCTAAACAATTCATTTAGTTTGTATAAGCATTACATGCTTGTATATGTGTATATATGTATGTACATATAAAAACACACACACAAACACATAATCACAAAGGCCCTGCACATTTTTATTTAGTGATAACTTGAATTTATGTTAAAATTGTATAATTTATTTTCCTCATTTGAGTTATAACTGCTTTCTTAGGGCAAATATGAATTTTTTTTTTTAAATAAGATATCTAACTCTTCTTATGTCTTTGAACCTGTGTCCTCTGTTAAAGTTAAATTCTCATTATCTCTCATTGGAATTGTTTCTAATAACCCCCTAAAGATGTTTTAGCTTTCTGGCAATCCCCTGTATATAAGCAGTGTCATCTAGCAGGGAAGGGGAGCTAGAGTTCTAGTCACATTCATTTTCAACCTCAGCTCTAACATTTATTAGATTAATGATCTCTAGACTTTACTACACTCTCCAATTCATCTGTTGTCATTCTCTTTTTATTGTTATAAATTACACATCAATCAAAAGTGAGTTAAAGAATTATAAGTGTACGGTACCTAATTTAAAATTTTAAAATTTATTTGTATGTGTATATATATATATATATATATATATATATATATATATACACACATACATATATTTATACATATATGTATATATATTCAGAATGTGTCTACCCATGTAATATGAAAAATAGAGACATTTATTGAAGAAGATACATGATACAATAAAAGAAACATTGTACAAGGACAATGATGCCTCATCCCCCTTTGAAGTAGGCACCTTGCGACCTCACACAGTACTCCCAATTACCATCAGCTGCCCTGTCATATTTTCCTGAATCTCATTGACAGTCTTGAAATCTCTTCCCTTTCAAAGGTGATTTTTGTTTTGGGAAAAGCTAGAAGTTGCAGGGCACCAAATATAGGCTGTAGGGGGGCTGAATGACCTGGGTGATTTGATGTTTTGCCGAAAAACTACATGAGATGTGATGTATGAGCAGGCTCATTGTCATGATGAAGCTGCCAATCACCAGTTGCCCATAGATGTGGCCTTCTGAGTCATAGTATTCTTCTCCACTCACCTCTCATTTTTGTTGATGTGAAAACACAGCCTTTAACCTTTCTTAGGTATTTGCTTATCTATTTACATGTGCCATTCCTACTAAATCCTAAAATATTTGAAAATTACAATTGTAGATTTTTCATTTTTATATTATCAGTTATTAGCATTATCTTAATAAGCAGTAGTGACTTCTTTAGTGAATATTTGTTGAAAACATGGGAAATAATGTTGCTTAGCAAGAATAAATGTTTTATCTTTTACCAAAATATCTAAGACAAGGTCGATACTAAATGTTTAGCTCTTGCTACTCCAGAAAAAAAATAAATTAAAGCAATAGGATATTATGTTGTTGAACACCTAACAATATTTTTTTTTGTTGTTTATTAACTGCTGCATAACTCAACAAAATGGAAATAATTAATGAATATCCTTTTGTATTTTTATGTCATCATTTATTAATCAAACTGATAATATGGAGAAGAGGCTAATTTTTTATTTCTTCCTTAGTTGAAGTCCTCTAATAGAATATTTCAATCTCAACCCTCATTGCCCTATATTTTGAGACTACTTATGCGCTCAAAATTTTTGAGAAAATTAATAAATTGCATTTTCCTGTCACTTATAGAAAAAAATTCTTCCATCCTTAATTATTTAAATGTAAATTTTAAATAGAATCAAAGTGGCCATCTTCTAGATTTACTATATAATGGAAATTACTCTCTGTCATATAAGGCAACTAGAAGAAAAAAAGCTCTGGCAAATTTGATGTTTGTTTCTTCAGAGTTTTTCAACTCTTACATAAAGATGCGGTAGAATCTCATGGAAGGCAAAATCACATCTGTAGGTTTGCTTAATAGACAGATTCTTGGCTTTATTCAAAAGCACTATCATACTAGCTACTGTTAGATACTCACTTTATTTACTTGAAAGGAATGAAGAGGTAAATTGATTGAAAATGTGAAATTGGAATTCTGAAGAGCCTCAGTTACCATTTGAACATGCATCACATTTAATTTTCTTATTTTAGTATTCAACAACTTCAAAATGTAACTGAGAGCTCTTGGCTTTTCATCCCTGCTGTGTAAAGCATTTAAATATTGCATTCACTGCTTATATTTTCTTTCTGAGCAACTACAAGTAAAATTTGAATACCGGTGATAGTTAACATTTTAAAAGAGATTTTCAATTTTATTTTTATTTCTCTACCATCAAGGAGTCACCCACTGAAGTGAAATATCGTGACATTCTCATTTTTAAGTTTTATACTATCTTTGCAATAATTGTCTGTTTCTGGTTAACAGACTATATAATTTACCCCATCCAGCTGTGATGCGGTGCCAAATATATAGCTTTATTATGTGCATTTCATTGAATCATTTGCTTGTGGCGTATCTTTGTGCAAATACACTGTAACTGTAGGGATCGATGTGCTTCTTCAGGAACACACCTATATCTTACATTGAGATTTAAATGACTAAATTATCAGTTACTGTTTATCTTGACTTTACTCTTTCCAGAATGCAAACAACTTAAACATTAGACACATTTTTTTGAAATTTTGCTTTAGCAGATCTTGTATAAAATTGTGTTATTGTTATATTCCAGTAACTAAGTCTCTTCTGTCACTAAAATGCTTTTCCTGTTGTTTTAAACGTCTATGGATTGGCAGATTTTAGTAGATATCTATAGCCCCTCCAGCATCCATGCAGTCCCTTCTCTGCCTGTCTTCCTCTCCCTTGCCTAAACTGGACTTAGTTTTTCCAGCACATAATTGGATGAAAATGCTGTCAGTGTTATTTTTGGCCCAGAGTAGTTTAACCAATATATGTAATTCAGTAGCCCTGGCTGGTGTAGCTCAGTGGATTGAGTGAGGGCTGCGAACCAAAGGGTCCCGGTTCGATTCCCAGTCAGGACACATGCTTGGGTTGTGGGCCAGGTCCCCAGCGAGGGCCATGTGAGAGGCAACCATACATTGCTGTTTCTCTCCCTCTCTTTCTCCCTCCCTTCCCCTCTTTCTAAAAATAAGTACATAAAATATTTAAAAATAAATAAATAAATGTAATTCAGTATGTGCACATCTTCTTGGCTGTAATTCAAGAATGAGAACATGATGCCTTTCAAGTAGTTAACTCTGGGGCTTTGAATCTAGAATAGAACATAATAGTAGCACATGGAATGGTTGAAGTCCTCTTGGACATAAGAACCACAGAAACAGATATGAGAAAAGAAGTGAAAGTACTTTGCCTTGATCACAATTTTGAAACTACTCAATAAATAGCTTTCTGATAACTCACATCTGGAAACTTCAATTATATAAAGTCATAACTTTGACTGTTTAAACCAATTTGAATTGCTCCTTTCTGTCACTTTCAATATAAATTCCTAACTTTTACTGAGGGAATTGAGTTTTTTACTGCATAATAATGTCTGTTTTTATCAGAAAGTATTTGTAAGATGATTTTACTTCATAGCTTCTATCACCTAATTTGGGATTGCGGTATACCTGTAAGTGTATGTCTTTTGATATGTTATGTCATATTGATAGTCAGGATTTTAAGACTTTCATTGAATATATACACAGTGATTTTTTATGAAAAATATTGAATAAGTGCTAGTATTATATGGAGTATTTTAAATTTATTTTTAATCAGTTAAGAAGTACTCATTGAGAGAATGCTTCATGTTTAATACTTTCAAATAACCATTAATTCTTTTGGTCATTTAAGTTAGTATCAACCAGCTAAATATACTGAAATGTGTTTGAACAATAGTACCTATTTTTTTTATACCAGCCTGATTAATATTTGCATTCATTATTTCTTAATTCTGAGAGAAGTAAGATCAAAAGATAAAATGAATTCTGAATCCCGACCAGGAGATAACAAAGCTCATATTGAAGCAATAACAAATTTTCCTAAGTTTTCTTCTTATTTAGCTTCTAAAATAAAATCAGTGCTTATCTTGAAATTCATTCATTAGCTACTTTTAGCTTCTTTTCAAGAACTCTTGTATATATCTTAGTAAAAACTGGTTGAAATATACTGCTTTATAAAGATTATTTTATGTTTTGTGTATATTACATAACCTTTGAAGATGTTTTTAAGGAAAATAATGGCTGAAGTGAAATCTTAAAAGGGGTTACTATTTCTTTGCCCTTCAGATAATTTGCTGAAATGGAGTTTCCAATAAAATGCTGAAATATATTTCCTATAGTGAAATTCACATGCTACCAAATTTAAGAGCTGTAATTTACTTTTAACTGTAGATCTGAAAGGTTAAATTTTAATACTAATCTTAACCAGCTACTGTGAAATCATGGAGTTGACCCTACCAAAAAGGTCAGCTATTCCCTTGATTGTAAATTAAAATGTTCTCCATTAATTTAAATGAGTTAATATGTTGATATATATCTCTTGAGTAACGGAGGTATCCTGTAAGATCTAGTTTGCTACGTCTGGAAAATTTTAATACTTTTGTCAATGTGGTATAATCTTTACTTGATTTATAGACCTCATTTTTTGAGTTTCACTTGTAACTTGCTATTTTTGGGTCAGTTCATAAATGTTCTTTTTACATTTTGACGTAAACTCGATCTATTCATAAATAGATATAACACCTCACAGCAAATGAAGTATTTTGCCATTTTTCCTAAAATGCAATAAATAATTTTGTTTGGGAGAATGTTGAAGCAGGAGAAACAGGAATATACATAGCATTTTTGGTAATATTTGAAGAGTGGGAGTGGAAGAGCCCACCATTATCTGTTAAGAAATAGTATTTTTTCTCCATTAACAACTTCCAATATTTGTTATTTTAGCTCTTGACATGTTAGTATTTGGTGTTTACAAATGTGTTTTAAATAAGACATTGTGATAAATTCTGGTGGTTCAAAATATAGTTAGTATGTAGAAAAGAAATAACATTTTTATGACCTAGTCTTGTATTCATTCATAATCACCTATTGCAATTAGGAAAACATTAGTAAATAATTTTATTGTTGTAACCCATACTTAGATTGATAGAGTGTATTTAACGATATATAAAATATCACCTGTTGAAAACTTTATTATATGATAAACAACTCAAACTATTCTTAGACATATGATGTTATAACTATATATATTCTTTCTCACTTGGGGGAATGGTCAAGGTAAAAATTGAAGGAAAAGGGTAAATAGGTCAAAAATTTAACCATTAATAAACACTGTGTAATTTCTATTCCTATATATATTTTTAATTTAATGTACATTTTGAATATAGTGACATATGTAGGCTATAAGTATATGGTTAGATCACTTTTGATAACTTCATCGCTCATAAAACTCATGCTACCACAAAAGTATAGAACATTACCATGCCAATACTCTCCTCTTGCCAGGAAACAACCGTTGCTATTTTTTCATGTTATAAATAAGTATTTCCTGTATTAGGATGGCATATAAATAGAAACGTACAGTATGTGTTAATTTAGGCCTGAATTACTTTGCTCAGCACGTGTTTTGAGATTCATCTTGTTGCAGATATCAGTCATCCCTTCCTTTTTATAACTGTATGCTCTTTCCATTGTATCAATACAGCACATGCCACAGTTTGCTGATGCATTCTCATGTTGATGCGCATTCTGGTTTTTCCAGGTTGAGACTATTGCAAATACTGCTGATAAGCATTCATGAATAAATCTTTAGATTCTCAATTTTTTTCCATTTCTTCTGAGTTGCATGTCACAAGGTAGGTGAATGTTTAAATTTATGAAAATAGTCAAACAGCTTTTCAAAGTCTGTGAACCATCATACATTCCCATAAGAGTTATGCGGCATTTCAGGTAGCTATATATCTTTGCCAGCAAACTGATTTGGGTAATCTTTTTCATCGTAGCCATTCTAGTGGCTATGTAGTGTAATCACGTAGTGCTTTTATTTTATTAATTTTTAAATTAAATTTATTAGGGTGAGGCCTGACAGGTGTGGTTCAGTAGTTTGGGCATCATCCTGAAAAGCAAAAGGTCATCAGTTTAATATCTGGTCAAGGCACAGGCCTGGGTTGCAGATTCAGTCCCTGGTCAGGGTGAGTACAAGAAGCAACTGATTGATGTTTCTCTCTCACATTGATGTTTATCTCCTTCTCTTTCTCCTTCCCTTCCCTTGTCTCTAAAAATAAATAAGTAAAATCTTAAAATAGATTTATTAATATATTGGATAATAAAATTATGTGGTTTTCAAGTGAACTGTGTTACATCGTTTGCATATGGTTTTTTGTGCCCACCACCCAAAGTGAAATCTTCTTCCATCGCCCTATATTTGATCCTTTTTATTACTCTTTTTTTTAAACAAAGTAAATTTTTTAAAGGTTTTATTCATTTATTTTTAAACAGAAGGGAAGGGAGGGAGAAGGAGAGGGACAGAAACATCAATATGTGGTTGCCTCTCATGTGGCCCCCACTGGGGACCTGGCCTGCAACCCCAGGCATGTGCCCTGGCTGGGAATCGAACTGGTGACCCTTTGGTTTGCAGCCCATGCTCAATCCACTGAGCTACACCAGCCAGGGCCCTTTTTATTACTCTTTACTACCCCCTACCCACTTTCCCTCTGGTGACTCCCATACTGTTGTCTGTATCTATGAGTTTGTATGTTTTTCTTGTTTGTTCATTTGTTTTTTGTTTGTTCTTTTGCTTTCAGTTTTATATCCCACATATGAGTGAAAGCAAATGATTCTTGACTTTTTCTGTCTGACTTATTCCACTTAGCATAATATTTTCAAGATCCATCCGTGTTATTTCAAATGGCAATATTTCATCTTTTCTTATGGCTGAGTAGCATTCCATTGTATGTAAATGCACCACATCTTCTTTATCCAGTCATCTATGGAAGGACCATTTGGTTGTTTTCATGCCTTGACCTCCAGGGTACAGTACACATAGGGGCACATATATTTTTGTAAATAAAGTTTTCAAATTTGTTGGATAGATATCCAGAAGAGGGGTTGCTAGAACATATGGTAACTCTATCTTTAATTTTTTTTAATTATTTTATTGTTGTTCAATTACAGTTGTCCGCATTTACCCTCCCCCCACCCCACCCCAGGCAAACCCACCTCCCTCCCTTGCTTCCCCCCTCCCCCTTGGTTTTGTCCATGTGTCCTTTATAGCAGTTCCTGAATACCCTTGTCCCCCTTCTCCCCTTCCCTCTCCCCTCTGGTTACTGACAGAATGTTCTAAACTTCAATGGCTCTGGTTCTATTTTGTTTCTCTGGTTGTATTTTGCTTGCTTACCTCACAAGCGTCTTGGCTGTGACTGATCTGAATTCCCTGGTAGCTGATCTGGCCTCGGTGCCTTTGCTCCTGAGTCCTCATACAAAAA
>PVJI01001486.1:0-179327 GCA_004026765.1 Micronycteris hirsuta
GCCCTTTGGATCCTTCGAAAGCCACACCTTCTACACCTGTAGACTTCTGTGCAGTAAGCTCACTATGCTCTGGCCATCCATTCTTTTCCTCCAATAGTTTTGAGCAAAGCTTCGAAAAGTGAGTTCAGTTTAGCTGTAAGTTAAAAGAAACATATATTTTCACATACTATGAATTTCTCCTTGACTGATTTAATCAAACATCTAGTGTATTCATAAGTGAGTTTTAAAATTGTTTTCATGTATTAGTCAAGGTTCTCTAGAGAAACAGAACCAATAGGAGAAAGAGAGATGAGAAGTAGATAGAACGAGATTTATTATGAGGAACTGGCTCACGAGACTGTACAGGCTGAGCAGCCCATCTGCAGCCTGGAGGCCCAAGGAAGCCTTGAGTTTCACGTTCAGGTCTTAAGGATTTGTAGTCACTTCTGAATGAGAGTCAGAGCTGGCTAGTGACCTCCGTGCTCAACCAGGGGTTACCTAGTTGGAGAAGGGCAGAGCTGGAGGCTCAGGAAAGCCCAGTCCAAACCCAAAGGCCTGTGAACCAGGAGTCTGATGTCCTTGAGCAGGAGAAGGCACATGTCCCAGCTCAAGCAGAGAGCAAACTGTCCGTCCCCCACCTGTTTGTTCTTTTCAGACCTTTATGAATGAGACGATGCCCACTCCCACTGATGAGGGCAATCTCCTTTATTCAGGCCACCGGTTCAAACACTAATCTCCTCCAGGAACACCCTCACACTCACAAACTCATGCAGAAATAGTGTTTTACCAGTGGTCTGAGCATCCCTTAGCCCAGGCAAGTTGACATGTAAAATCAATCATTGCAATGGGGCTGGGAGAGACAGCATTTTTTTTATACTTTGGCTTCACTGATTTTATTTAAATATTTTCTCACATACTCAGTTTCTCTTTAAAATTTGGAGTTCATTACAAATTGCATTAAATCAGGCAGCACTTTTTGAGGTCTGGCCCATAAGTCTCCTTATTACAAGCGATATTTGGTCCAGGTAAGATCTAGTAGAAACAGGCAACTCGAAACTTCCAGGCCGACTCTCAGTTTTAGTTCCTGTCATTTCTCTGAAGACTTGGGCGTTCACATTTATTGCCTTTGTTCATTCTTAACCAACTGGATCTCTTTTTTACTGAAATGTGACCTCTTCTGCGGTCTATTTAAGGTTTATTGTTTTTAATAACTTTGTTTTTGAACAAGGATATTACTTTAATCTGGCCGGCACATTCTTCTTTTTCAGAGTTAATTAGAAGCAGAGCAGAATGCTGGGATTACTTCAATACAGACAATGTATTCTTCAGAACTTTTCTCTGAAGAGGAACACTCTCGACCCTTCCACAGCAAAATGTGGTGCTTCTGGTCGTCCAGCTGTGGCTCCTCTCCATGTGCTACAGGCACCAAGGCCGTCCCGAGGAAAAAGAAGGAAAGCACACACCCACGGTGGGCCTCCTGCTAGACACCTGAGTACAAAAATGAAAACAAGATTTCTGCCTTGGAGGACCTCTAAGTTTATTGTGAGAGGTGAACTGATAATTAAATAAATCATAATACAGTTATATTTATGACAGTGATATAATGCTGTGGAATCAGAGGAAGGAATTTTTTCTTGTGGGATGGAGAAAGGATGAGAATTAAGGAAGACCTCGTAGAGGTTGTGAGTTTTGAAGCGGGGTTTAAAGGATGTCACAGGGAAATTAGGCAGATGCCTGAAAAGAACATTCCAGACAGAGGCACAGCTAAAAAGGGACATGGAGTAAGGACAAGTTCTGGAAATTTAGAGTAGTTCAACTGTTACTGTGGCACAGGGTACTGGGGGTGGCGTGATAGGAAGTGGAGAAGCGGGGGTAGGGGCAGAATTCAAAGGCCTTGGGCACCGGCCTAAGGGGTCAGGTTTGTTCCTATCAGCCGTGCACCGAGGCTTTTGCGCCCTCTTTTAGCTGTTATACTGGATGGGTGCTATTCCTTGGCCCTTCGTCTCTGGAATTGAGCTGCTACTCTTCTACTGGGCCCACTTCCATGTCTTCTGGTCTCCTTAGTTCTACACAGCTCCTAATGTTTGCCTCAGGTTTCAAGGCTTTGAAACTGTCTGGATTTGGTGAAGTGATCTTTTTTTCAGAAAGGATTTGATGTTCTTCCTCTGGCCCCTGAACTGCAGGCAATTGATGTTATAGACTTGGGTCAGCTCTGTCTGTTTTCCTCTCAAGAGAAGAAGATTAGGTAGTCATTATTTTTGAGATCTCGAGGACTCGTAGTCACTACTGAACCAGTGTCAGAGCTGGCTAGTGATCTTTCTGTAGAACCGGAGGTTACCTGATTGGTAAGACAGAGCTGAGACCAAAACAAAGGTCTACTGACTCCTAGTCCAGTGCTTTTTGCAGTGTACTTCAGCTTCAGGCACTGCTTAGCCAGCTTTGGGTCAGACCAAATGTACTTGGTGCCTCAAATCCACAGGGCCACGATAGAGAGCTTGAGCTAAGAGAAGGCTGTTGCCAGAATGGGATTCTGTACCTCAAGCCAGACAGCATGATTTTATGTCTTTTGATTCCTCCCTTTCGTCTTCTGTAAAATGGGAACAGAGTGTACTTAATCCTTCAGCTGCCGCCGACCGCAGGGATTAGTGTGTGGTGGGGTTGTTTGTTTTGTGATGGATGAGGGATGATGCATATTTGTTCAAGTTGTATAATCTTAAAGTCAGAGTTGGAAGGAAACTTGGAGGTGAAGTGTGGTGCTGACAGGCAGCTTCACGAGTCCACTGAGCATGGAAGACTCCCTATAGCGGGAGGCGGAGCTTCCTACCTTTGGAAATGTTTAAACTGAGAAAGGTGATCAAGCAGGTCAGAATAGTGCTTTGAAGGGTCTTTCTGCACAGAAGAGGTGGCCGGCTTCCGTGGTTTCTGGCTTCTACACCCATTTTCTCTAACAGTGGCTCAGGTGAGCTCGCAGGGCAGCCGTGTGGCGTTAAATTAATCATGTCAGACACCTGCGGGGTAAACATAACCGGTTGCTAACAACAATCACCACCATTTACTGTCTAGCGCCAGTAAACGTACATTCCGAGTCAGGAACTCGTTTCTAGGATCGTGGGAGGTACGCTGAACGATCTTAATCTCTATTTCTCAGGTGAGGAAATAGAAGTTTAAAATTTTGCCCACGATATCCCAGGGACAGAGCCTGGATCAAATTTATCAGATTCCAAAAGCTTTTTCCTGCTTTTCCCCGCCTTCAGCTCCAGTTTTTATTTTGCTCCAATACAGAGGCAGGGAGTGGTCTCGGAGCTTCGTTTTCTGCCGCCTGGAGAGCGGAACCAACAAATAGGAGGTGGCAGCCAGCCCGCCAGGCAGGGGTCTGGACCCTCGGAGCTTTGGGGACGGTGGGCGGGCACTTCCGTGGGCGGGGCCTTCCGTGGGCGGGGCCGGGGGCCGGAGGCCAGAGGTCGCTCTGCGCGGACGCGAACTGGGCCGGAGTCTCTGACGCGGCGTCTTCCGCCCCAGACGCGTGTGTCAGTAATAGAACCCCCATCGCCCTCGTTCCGCTGCCGCAGCTCCCGGGACCATGGTGGCCCGCCTGCTACTGCGTGCCTGGCCGCGGGGCCCCGCCGTGGGCCCGGGCGCGCCCCGCCGGCCCCTGAGCGCCGACTCCGGGCGGGGCCAGTTCCTGCAGCGCAGCATCGTGCCCACTATGCACTACCAGGACAGCCTGCCCAGGTGAGGCCCTGCCGGTCCCCGCCGCCCACTACCTGTCTAGGATCGGCCCCAGTCTCACTCCAGGCAGTCACGACTGTTCTAGTGAAACTGCTTCTGCCCCCAGACTCCCACCTGGGGCGCTGCCACATCCCCGAGCTTGGAAATCCTGTGACTTAACAGAATCTCTTGACACAGTGACCTCAGAACGCCAAGTTTCTATTCTAGAACGCCTCACTGCCCTCTCATTCTCCATCCTGACCCCTTCTCAAACTATCTCTCCAATAACCCAGCTTCCAACCAATACCCCAAGAGTTCCTCGCATTTTTTCCCTACAAAATAATCAGCCCGCGTGTCTCCAACACCACTCTAATCCCTCCACCTAGGGTGCTCCCCGAAGTACTTTCAGGACTGCCCACATTCCTGCCCAGCATATGGACAGGCCAATTCCTGATACATAATATTATCATCCCTCAACTTCTCCCAGCACTCCGTCTTCCTCATCACTGTTACTCAGAACCCTCAGCGCCCCCCCTCCCATGTCAAAAACACTCTGCTCTTCTATCACCCTCGTCAGTTCCCTAAGCACATGCAGCACTCGTCTTCCTATGCCCCAAGTCCTCAGCATTCTAGGTCCAGTCTTCACCTGGAAACCTTTCGCCACTGTCAAACCTTCCTCAACACGCTCCCTAAAATATCCTCCCTGACCCACATCACCCCCTGCAACTGCAGCCCACCCACACAGAATTCTAGGTACTGCCCTGGGAGTATCTCCCAAAGTCTTACTCAGATTAGGTCCAGGGCCCACCCAAATCGTACCTATTCCTTCTCACCAGGTTACCCCTCCCCTTAAAACACCACCTAGAGTCTACTTCCTCAGTGAAAACTGTCCCAGTAAATCTTTCCCTTCTCCTTACCCTTTCCTTCACCCCGTCTTTTCTTTAATTCAGTTTCCCGTTTTCTCAGCCTTCAAACTCCCAGTCTTTATCTGAGCTGTCAGATCGCCTTCTCCAATATTAGAAATTTCTCCAAATTCCTTCACCCTCTAAAATCAGACTTTACCTTTTCTACCCACAAGTTAGTTTCTGGTGCCACATTCCAAATTTGTCTCAAAGATACTTTTGTCTTTCTCCCCAAACTGCCATCAGGAAACTCCCAGTCCAGGGGCTGGAGGCCAGGGCTCCCCACCTCAAGAATAGAACGAAGATGGTAACAGGCATCACCCCCAACTACTGGGTTGCTGTTTTTCTTCATATCCAGGACCCCCTGAACCCATTGCTGGCACTGCCTACCCCCACCCACTCAGAAAGATAACCCAAGGTTGTTCTTGTGGAATTCCGGGAGTGCAGACAGCTAAAACAAATTAAAATGAGATTAGCCCCAATCTCACTTCAATTTGGCAGAGATAGGGGTAGAGGAAGAAAGTCTTTTTGCCCAAAGAAGCCTGGGACACGCCTCCTTAAGCCTGTAGGAGCCTGTATGTGGGGGAAAGGTGAGGAATGACAGAACCGGTCTGCGTTTGCCAAGCCCAGCTGCAAATGGCCCTTGACTTCCTGGTGCCTGCCTGGCCTCCGCCCAGGTTTAAGATCAGAGGGATTTTCTCCATTTTAGAACTGGAAGGCTGGGAAGAATGAATATTCAAGATCATTTTCCCCAACCCACAGTACAAAATCTGTAGAAATTTGAAGCTGTCACCCATGCGTAACCTTAAACAAGGACCCCCTCCAAGCCTCCATTACCTCAGCTGTAAAGTGGGGTTTAACTATGAAATTCTTTTTATCTCTGAGATTTTACACTGGTAAAATGTGGTACCTTTGACATTCACTTTGATGTCATGCTTGGTGAAAAGTCCTGGCTTTGAAGTCTGGTAGAACTGGTTTCAGAGTCCAGATATTGTACTCTAAACTTCAGGCAATTCAGTTTACTTTTTTGAGCCAGAGCTTTTACCTGTAAGGTAGGAGTGGGACACACACTTCATTGGGCTATTGTGGCGACAGAGTAAGATACGATGTCTAGTATGGGAAACTATCCTGATTAGTTGGCAAGGGCGGTCCCTTTGTGTTAGGATGGATCTCCCTGTCTCTTCTTATTCCTGTGATATCACTGCTGCTCGTTGACCAAGTGGCCTAGACTCACTTTTTTCTAGGAACTCTTACACTATCATTTGCTTGCTTTTAATTTTTAAAAAATTTTTAAAAATATTTGCCCGGCTGGTGTAGCTCAGTGGATTGAGCATGGGCTGGGAACCAGAGGTTCCCGGTTCGATTCCCAGTTGGGGCCCATGCCTGGGTTGCGGGCCAGGTCCCCAATGAGGGCCATGTGAGAGGCAACCATGCATTGCTCTTTCTCCCTCCCTTCTCCTCTCTCTGAAAATAAATAAAATCTTTAAAAAAAAAAAAAAACCTTTGAATAAGGTTCTACAATTGTAGAGTTTAAAAAAAATTTTTTTTAAATATTTATTTATTTTTAGACAGAGGGGGAGGGAGAAAGAGAGGGAGTGAAACATCAATGTGTGGCTGCCTCTCTCACGCCCCACTACTGAGGACCTGGCCCGCAACCCAGGCATGTGTCCTGACTGGGAATCAAACTGGCAACCCTTTGATCGTAGGTTGGCACTCAGTCCACTGAGCCACATCAGCCAGGGCGGAAAGATTCATTTATTTATTTGTTTGCCTTTTGTATTTTCACACAATATAGTTATCATGGGGATAAAGCCGTCCCGGATGTCAAGGCAGTCCATCTGAAGGGCGTTCCTTTGGTGCCCAGACATTCCTGTTTTGACCTGTTGTCTTCCACACCTTGTTAACTGTGGCCTCACCTTTGAACTCTGGAGAACCTGTCTGTTATATCTGGAACACAAATTATATAGAGCAGAGAGCACACACAAACTAATTACTAAAATTCTGTGGCACACCAAAATATATAGTTTTTGCTGATCTGATAAAAAGTATAATTTTGATTCACTCACACCGGACAGAGATTGTGTTGGCTGTTGTCATTTTTTTATCTGACACTCTAAGGGGTCAGTGCTCCTGACTAAATAGTTAAATTGCATATTTTAAAAATTCTTGTGGCACAACTTGAACAAATATGGTTGAAAATCGCTGATATAAAGTGATTAATCAGAAGAGGGCAGAGGACCAGATCTTGAGTAAATATGCACTTTTAGGGCAAAAGGACATAAAAGTGACTGAGAAGATGGTGTCAAAACCAACCCGGTGGGAGGAGAGAATTTCTAACTGCATCCTTCAAGGTTACCAGCTAGCAGTCTGATGGGGAAGACAGACGTAAATACATAAATCCCACTACACGCAGTAGAGAAGAACGCAGGGTCCCGGGATGGGTAGTGGGTAAAAGGAAGAAGCAGTCAACTAATTCATTTGACATACATTTATTAAGTGCCCATTCTGTGCCAGCCTGCATGCCAGTGGCCAGTGGAAGTCTGAGAAGAGGTTTCAGAGGAAGACTCCTAATGAACGGTGAACCCCCCCTCCCTGTACATTTAATTACGTGAGAGTGAGAGCCAACTCTGCATTTCTTCTCAGCTGCACCTTCGGTGACACCATGTCGGTAGTTTGAAATTGGGCTGGTGGGACATTTACAGAGATTGATAAGTGCTACAGATAAGGGTTTCACCTCCTACCCACCGGAAAGCTGGCTTACTAACCCGCCGCCCCTTGGAGTGGATAACTTGAGGATGCGGAGAAGGTGATGCAATTGATTTGGAGAGGAAAGAAACTTGTTTAATGATGATGGCAGGTGGCGGGGGGCAAGGAGGGTGCTGTCCTTCCTAGAAGTTGGGGAGGGGCTTTCTTTGGAGAGAAATTTGAAAGCTAGTATTATTTTCAGAATACAGTCTTTTGGTATCCTCAGTGGATTGGTTTCAGGAGCCCTCCCAAATGCCAAGATCCACAGGTGCGCAAGTCCTCTATATAAAATGGCCCAGTGTTTGCATATAACCTATACACGTCCTCCCATATACCCTAAGTCATCTCCAGATTACTTGCTGTACCTAATGCAGTGTAAGTAGTATGTTAATAGTTGGTATACTATATTGTTTAGGGAATCATGACAAGGAAAAAAGTCTGTATACGTTCAGTTACAAATGCAATTCTCATATGCCTAACTACATAGTACATGTCAGCAATGTGCCTCCCCCCGCCGGCCCCCACATATTTTCACTTTGCAGTTGGTTGAAAACATAGATGTGGAACCGAGAGGTGAAGAGGTAGGCAAAGTACTGGAGAAGTTGTAGAATATAACTTTCAGAACAGAATGGGGGCTCTAAAGGTATAGTAAGAGTTACATGGGGCCAAACTGGATGTTGCTAAGCAGATGGAAGGAAATAGTAGCAGATGGGCTTTGTGCCTAAGGTGGGAGGTGTTGAAACAGGGAAGCAGGGGACTAGGAGGGAAATGGAAAGGAGATAGAATGAGCTATTTATAGATATAGATAGATATCTGGATGTCTGCAAATGTACATTCAGTATTTTTATTGCTTACTGTATGTCAGATACCTTCCTAATTTTACTTATATATATAAAAATTCATTTAATTCTCACAGTAGCTCAGTGAGCTATCATTTAACGAATGGAGAAAGGGGGACCAGAGAGGTGAGAAATTTGCCCAGGGTCACGTGGGCAGTACATGGCAGAATCCAGGCTGCAAACCCAGATGTGTGAGATTCCAAAGCCTGTGAATGTAACCTCTCCATATAGTAGATGTGATAGAGGTAAGCTTGTGCTAGACGGAGTTGGGACTTAAGAGGCAGGATTTCAGATCTGTGGGGCAGTTCTTCTCTCCAATTCATAGATCAGAAATGCAGTCTGAGGAACCTCAAGTAATTTGCTACCTATAACCATATAACTAGAGATTAAGTGGCAGAGCTGGGAGTCAAGCCTAGGTCTGATTCTAAATCTCATTCTCTTTGTACTGTGTCAGTAGTTCTTATACTTTTAGACTTCCAGACCATTAAAATTTTGAAGAAAAATAGTTATGAATGTTACTTCTTAAAAGACAGGGCCTTTAATGACTCTCATCCTCTATCAAAAAAACAAACAAACAAGAGGGACAATATCTGCCTTAAGGACAGATGTCTAAATTAAGCAAATTTAGCTTTGTGCAAACTCACTGTTCTGTTCCTGGTTGTTTTCCATTTCACTGTGAACCAGCACCTTCTTAACATGGCCATCGTCTGCCAAGTATTGGATAATATGATAAAGTGGACTATACTGCTCTCTGGCATTTACATTGAGGGCATTTTATATAAGGCAAAAATGTAGACCTGGTAAGTTTGGCATATTCATTATGTTATTTTTGATTTTTTTAATAGAAAACAGGTGCTTTTTGTGTCCATGATAAAATATTTTTTATACCGAATCTATACTTCCTCAGTGTAATTCCACTGAGAAAATTTAGTTTCTATTGTATTAGTACCTAAAATAGAGATCTTCACTCTGAAACTGGCTTAGCCCACTAATGTAAGTTCAGGGTGGAGTGAACACTCCAGAAGCCTTTTGATAAGCACTGTTTTTACAAAACCACCATTGCCTCCAATTTAGAATTTTGTTTAAAAAGAATGTGAATTTTCATTAATGTCCCTATAGTATTAAAACAGTCGAGAAAAGTCAGTGGGTAACTTTGTGATTATGAAGTAGTTGAGGTAGCGTTTGGGATTTACTACGAATGTAAGGGGATCTATAGTTGTAAAGTGTCGTGAATGGTTGCTCAGTGCAGCCTCAGTTCAAATTGGCTATAAATAATTCAGATTTACTTTTTATATCATTTTTTGGATAAACCGTGCATTGAAAATGAACTGAAGAACGATGGTATATCTTATAGTAAGGTTTTAAACTACATTTTATGGATAACTTTACAGTTTTCCTAAATGGCTGCTATATTTAGATAATTTTAAAGTATCAGTATTAATTTGAGTTGGCAGAGGTAACCTAACAATTTCCGATTAAGTTTTGGTGCTAGGGGATTTATCTTTCTTTTTTTCTTTAATATATTTTATTGATTATGCTATTACAGTTGTCCCATTTTCCCCCCTTTATTCTCCTCTGCCCCCCACCCCCATTCCCCGCCCTTTAGTTTTTGTCCATGGATCATACACATAAGTTCTTTGGCTTCTACATTTCCTATACTATTCTTAACCTCCCCTGTCTGTTTTCTACCTACTGCTTATGCTACTTATTCTCTGTACTTTTTCCTCCTCTCTCCCCCTCCCATTTCCCTGTTGATATCCCTCCATGCCTTATATAAATCCCTTTAACATTTCATATAATAAAGACTGGGTGATGATGAACTCCTTGAACTTGACCTTATCTGAGAAGCACTTTATCTGCTCTTCCATTCTAAATGAAAGTTTAGCTGGATAGAGTATTCTTGGATGTAGGTCCTTGCCTTTCATGACCTGGAATACTTCTCTCCAACCCCTTCTTGCCTGCAAGGTCTCTTTTGAGAAATCAGCTGACAGTCTTATGGGAATTCCTTTGTAGGTAACTGTCTCCTTTTCTCTTGCTGCTTCTAAGATTCTCTCCTTATTTTTAATCTTGGGTAATGTAATTATGATGTGTCTTGGTGTGTTCCTCTTGCGTCCCACTTCTTTGGGACTCTCTGAGCTTCCTGGACTTCCTGGAAGTCTATTTCCTTCACCAGCTTGGGGAAGTTCTCCTTCATTATTTGTTCAAATAAATTTTCAATCCCTTAGTCTTCCTCTTCTCCTTCTGGCACCCCTATGACTCGGATGTTGGGACGTTTAAAGATGTCCTGGAGGTTCCTAAGTCTCTCCTCATTTTTTTTTTTTTTTAAGATTTTATTTTTTTATTTATTTTCAGAGAGAGGAGAAGGGAGGGAGAAACAGCAATGTATGGTTGCCTCTCACATGGCCCTCATTGGGGACCTGGCCCGCAACCCAGGCATGTGCCCCGACTGGGAATCGAACTGGGACCCTCTGTTTCCCAGCCCACGCTCAATCCACTGAGCTACCCCAGCCGGGCCCTCTCCTCATTTTTTTGAATTCTTGTTTCTTCATTCTTTTCTGGTTTGATGTTTTTTTCTTCCTTCTGGTCCACTCCAATGATTTGAGTCCCAGTTTCCTTCGTCCCTATTGGTTCCCTGCACATTTCCCTTCATTTCCTTTAGTGTATCCTTCATTTGTTCAACTAATTGCGACCAACTTTCACCCATCCTGATTACCAGTGTTTTGAACTGTGCATCTGATAGGTTGGCTATCTCTTCGTCACTTAGTTGTATTTTTTCTGGAGCTTTTATCTGTTCATTCATTTGGGCCATTTTTTTTTTGTCCCCGTGCGCCTGTTACTTTAAGGGGCGGAGCCATAGGTATTCACCAGGGCAGGGTAACCCACGTCCCTCTGTTGTGACGCAGCCTGTGGGGGCGGGGCCTGAGCAAACAATGTCACTTGCTCTGTTCTCCGCACTTTCCCCACTACCCACAAGCAAGTTGGGTTCTTCTGTGCTGGCTCCGGGGTGTGCGGGCAGGCTTGCGTAGTTCCAAGTCCCTGTGGGTCTCTCCAGTGAACTCTCCTGAGAGGCTGGGAGTTCCTCCTGCCCCCGCCTCAACCCCCACAGGTGTTTTCAGTCGGTGGTTTGAGGCTTTATTTCCCCACGATGGTGGGTTGCGTGGTCTGTTCTACTGCCCAGCTTTTTCTCCTGGTTTATCTGCTCGAGAATGAGGGACTGCCCAGTCCACCAGTCTCGGCCCCAGTGGGTCGGCCAGCCACGGGTTTCGCTGAGTGTGCTGGCTGTGTTTCGGCCAGGCACGCCCGCTGCGGGTCTCTCCGGGCAGCTGCAGCGTTGCCTCCACTGCTCCACAAACCGATGTCTCCCCGCGAGCTCTCTGCCCGGCTCCGCCCCGCTTACCGGTTTGGATGAATGTGTCTTCTTTAACTCCTTGGTTGTTGGACTTCCACTCAGTTCGATTTTCTGTCAGATCTGGCTGTTTTTGTTTTTAAAATTGTTGTTTTTCCTTTTTGTGGTTGTGCGAGGAGGCACAGTGTGTTTACCTATGCCTCCATCTTTGCCGGAAATCTTCGGATTTATCTTTCAATAAAATTTTTATTATTATTTTTTAAGGAAACAGGTTTTTATTAACAGGATTCTGATTTGGGGGGCGGGGCTGAGAGCGCTTCTGCTCTGAACCCTTCTCTCCCGCAGAACTTCTCTCCCGCAGTTCTCTCCCAGAACTTCTTTTGCTTTCCAAAAGACTACAAGCCAAAACCATGCCCAGAAGTTCCCCATTTCCTTATCTGTCCTTAAACCGGCAATGCAAACAGATCTCTCTCCTCTTTGGAATGTGTACTCGTGGGTTTCAGAGTCACCATCTTCTCCCAGCAGCTCTCTTCCAGGATCTGGGGTATTCTGCTCTCAGTCTCCATATAGTGGTTCAGGAAACCGTGTGCCGGGCTGCACTGGATCGTAGTGTCCCCGAGGCTGGAGCCCAGAGCGGCATGCAGCCCAGTGTGGAACCCTGCCTCCAGGAGTGGGCTCCCAACCATGCAGGACCTAAGCCCCTGGTGGCCCCAGCATCTGCCCGGCCCCATGAGTGTGCCCGTCTGTGTGGGGAGCAAGGGCCAGGGACCCAGAATGTCCAAATGCCAAAAGCTTAGAGAGAGAGAGAGAGCGCGCCCCAATAAAATTACTGACTTGAAAAAGAAAGTACACCTCACCATACTGTCCATGTGCTTTAATTTCAATGTGGACCAGTGACTTCATCACCATAGGTGTCATTGAGATCTACTGGCGGAGAATGAGGAATAAATAAGCGTGTAGGAAGATCTGGTTCTTCCTCATAGCACTCCTGGTGGCTGGGCATGGCTTGATGATTGACCCCACATTTGGCTGGCCCTTGGACAGAGCTGTGTTTCACTTTTGTATTAATCAGTGTTGTACAATGCACAAGAAAATAAAAATAGAACTTTTTTTAATCTTGGGGGAGAAAAATGCAGTTGTTCAGACTAAGAGTAGACTTCAAATCAGAGCCAATGCAGGTCTAACAGAGGTATTATAGCAATGACCAGGAAACAGGAAGACTTGGGTAGCTTCCACTAGTATACAAGTTCGGTCCAGAAAGTATCCAGCCATGTAATATGAAAAATGGAGACATTTATTGAAGAAGATACAAGAAACATTGTACATAGGACAACTATGCTTCAGTACCCTTCATAGTGGGCACCTTGGGACCTCACAGCGTTCTCCCAGCACCCCTTCCACTGTTCAAAACACTGCAAAATCCTTTGTCGGAATCACCATCAGCGGGCTCATTGTATTTTCCTGAACTGCAACAACAGTGTGACATCTCTTCCCTTTCAAAGGGTGATTTGAGTTTTAGCTGGAAGTCACAGGGCATCAGATCTGGGCTGTAGGGAGGCTAAGTCACCTGGGTGATTTGATATTTCACCAAAAACTCTGCATGAGACACAGCCATTTCATTGTATTGCATATCTCAACCCATGAAGAACATTGAGGCAGCGCTCATTAATTGTTTGGCCTGGAGGGGCATACTCATGATGGATAACACCTTCCCATTCAAAAAACACAGTTAACATCATCTTGATCTTGCTGTGACTTTGCCGCACCTTTGGGCTTGGAGAACCAGGCGACTTCCATTGGGATGACTGGGCCTTCATTTCCAGATCACAGCTGTAGAGCCACGAGTCGCCTCCGGTTATGACCTTCTTGAGGACATCTAGTTCATTGGTAGCGGTTTGAATCAAGTCATTAGCAACCGCAGCACGATATTCCTTCTGCTCTCATAGCAGAAGCTGTGGAACGAATTTTGCCACAACAGATTTCATGCCAAGATCCTGTGTCAAAATCTCGGACACAGTAGATTTTGGAATCCCCAGATCAGCCTCTACTTCTCACACTGTCAGTCACCCATCTTTGTTGATCGCAGCCCATACATGTTCAACATTCTCAGTGTTCTTGTGGCAGGCCTTCTAGGACATGGATCACTTTTAACATATTCTCAACCATCTTTGAAGCATTTGTGCTACACTTTTATTTATGCTGCACTGATTGCATCATACTCGAAAGCCTTCTGATTCATCCGAATAGTTTCTATGGAGGAATGTTCAAGCTTAATGCAAAATTGGATACAAATTCATTGCTCTAGTCACTCGCTTTGAATGTGATGGCCACACAGTACACATGCTCACTCACCAGCATATACTGCCCCCAGTGACTAGTGCAGTGAAGCCATCCTTGTTCACACATGTGCATTCCAGTCCACTCTCCTTGGTGGCCAGGTTACATTGATGTCACGCAAACTATTCTTGTTATGTTAGCAATGGCTGGACTTTTTCTGGACACACCTCATATATAGTAATTTAGCTTGTGAAATTCATTACTAATACATTAAAAATTATTTTACTTAAAAATATAAAATATACTTAAAAATTTTTAAAAGTTACTCTTGATACTTACATTAGTAAACCTATCAACTCTGATTTGTCTGTGGCTTCCCATTGTTTGGGGTTTTTTTTGGAAGGAAATTATCCAGTAATTAGTTTATTAGTTTGGGTTGTGAAGCTAATTCACCTGTTTCACATATTGTCACTCTTCCATCGACCTTGCTTTCTCCTCAGGCTTCCTATTCCCAAACTTGAAGACACCATTAGGAGATACCTCAGTGCGCAGAAGCCTCTCTTGGATGACAGGCAGTTCAGGTAAATGCTGAGAACCCTGCATGACTGTGGTTGGGTAGTTCGAGACAAGCTGACAAGTAATGGTGAACTGTGCTTCAGGAAGAGTCTGCAATTTGATTGGGTCTCCAGGAACCTGGGACCTAATCTCTACATTTGTAAATTCAGGAAATAAATTTTTTGCTCATGAAGGGCTGACCAGGTCTCTCTAACCAGACTCAACAAGTGATGGTTTATAAGCCAGAATGCCAAATTTGCACTGTATCTTGGCAGACATACCTGGGAGACTTGCTGGCAGACTTGCTGGTACTGGCCATTTGCAGGAGGTATGTGCTCCTGGAGAGCAGATCCATCGAGGAGAGCATATGGCAGACCAGAAGTTTGCGTGGTGAGCATGTGTACTGGGTTGGATAGTGTGCCCCCAAAATTCATGTTCTTTTCAGAACCTTAGTACATGAGCTTATTTGGAAGTAAGGTCTAAAGATGTAATCAGCTAAGGTGAGATAATACTGGAGTGGGGTGTGTCCTTAATCCAATGTGACTGGTATCCTTAGAAGAAGAGAAGCAAGGGAGACAGCATATGATGATGAAGGTGGAGAATGGGGTGTGTCAGCAAGCTGACAATGCTGAGGACAGCTGGTAGATAACAGAAGCTAAAAGAAAGGCAGGAGTAGCTTCTCTTCTAGAGTCTTCAGAGTGACTATGATACTGTCAGTACCTTGATTTTGTACCTCTAGCCTCCAGAACTATGAGAGAGTAAATTCCTGTTATTTTGAGCTACCCAGTTTGTAGTACGTTGTTATTGTAATCCTAGGAAACTAATGCAGCATGGAGTCGGAAAATAATACTGGTTATTGTCAAAAAGTGGATTGCATTAAGTGAGCTCTTACATCCTAGTGTAGTACTCTTTCTGTGATGGGGATTTTTTGTGCAGATAGCTGGCATGGTCATTAAAGCCACAGAATCATTCACTGGACAGGGGTGGAAAAACATAGATGGACTGTTCATAATTTAGTCCTCTACTTTTAAATATTCCTTACTAGTCTCTTGAAGCTTCTGTTGATATGGTGATAGTTTAACAGCTACCAGTTGTTAAATATTATGTTTCAAACTATCCAAAATCCGTAGCTTTATAAATATTTTTTCATCTTGTAAGGTGGTGTATGATCTCTGTTTTATGCACGAAGAAACTGAAACTCAGACCAGGTGACTTGTTTAGGTGCCGCAGTGTGAAAGTGACAGAGCTAGGGTTCAGACTCAGCTCCTTTTGCCCCCAGAGCGGATGTGTCCTTTTCTCCATGCCGCCCTGCCTGCCCCGAGATTGCAGAGAGTTTTATGTGATGTTGATTGATTTTCCTAGTCATTTATTTATTTAAATTATATTTTATTGATGATGCTATTACAGTTTTCCCAATTTTTCCCCCTTTATCCCCCCTCCACCCTGTACCCCCAACCCTCCCAGCATCCCCCCACCTTAGTTCATGTCCATGCGTTGTACATCTAAGTTTTTGACTTCTCTGTTTCCTATACCATTTTTGACCTCTCCCTGTCTATTTGATGCCTACCAATTATGCTTCTTCTTCCCTGTACCTTTCCCCCTATTCCTCCCTTCCCTCTCCCCCCGAAAACCCTCATGTGATCTCCGTTTTTCTGATTCTGTTCCTGTTCTAGTTGTTTGCTTAGTTTTTGTTTTTGTTGTTTTTCTTTTATTTTTTAGGTTTATCTGTTGATAGTTGTGAGTTTGTTGTCATTTTACTGTTCATATTTTTTATCTTTCTTTTCTTAGATAAGTCCCTTTAACATTTCATATAATAATGGCTTGGTGATGATGAACTCCTTTAACTTGATCTTATCTGGGAAGCACTTTATCTGCCCTTCCATTCTAAATGAGAGCTGTGCTAGATAGAGAAATCTTGGATGTAGGTCCTTGCCTTTCTTGACTTCAAATACTTCTTTCCAGCCCCTTCTTATCTGTAAGGTTTCTTTTGAGAAATCAGCTGATAGCCTTATGGGAACTCCTTTGTAGGTAACTCTTTCCTTCCTCTTGCTGCTTTTAAGATTCTCTCTTTGTCTTTAATCTTGGGGAACTTAATGATGATGTGCCTTGGTGTGTTCCTCCTTGGGTCCAACTTCTTTGGGACTCTCTGAGCTTTCTGAATTTCCTGGAAGTCTATTTCCTTTGCCAGATTGGGGAAATTTTCCTTCATTATTTGTTCAAATAAATTTTTAATTTCTTGCTGTTGTTCTTCTCCTTCTGGCACTCGTATAATTTGGATATTGGAACGTTTCAGGTTGTCCCAGAGATTCCTCAGCCTCTCTTTCTTTTTTTGGATTCTTGTTTCTTCACTCTGTTCCATTTGGATGTTTATTTCTTCCTTTTAGTTCCAAAACATTGATCTGAGTCCTGGTTTCCTTCCTGTCACTGCTGGTTCCCTGAATATTTTGCTTTATTTCACTTCGGGTATCTTTCATTTGTTCTTTCATTTTTCGACCAAGCTCAATCAGTTCTGTGAGCATTTTGATTACTAGGGCTTTAAATTCTCCATCAGATAGGTTGGCTATATCCTTCTCGCTTAGCTCTCTTTCTGAGGTTTTGCTCTGTTCTTTCATTTTGGCCACATTTCTTTGCTTGAGGCCGCTGATAGGTTGTAAGGTGGCGCGGCCTTAGGTATTCACCAGGGCAGAGCAACCCTCTTTGCTGCCTGTGGGGGAGGGGTCAGTGAGGGAACAATGCAGCTTGGACTGGAAGTTTCTCCCATCATGGCAACTGCTGTAGCCTACAGCCCTCTCTGAGTCTCAGTTTCCCCTTAAGTCGGCCCCTCCCTCACAGCCTGAAGCCTCGCTGCAGCCAGCCCCGCCCCCACGATCCACCGCCTCACTGGTCTGGTTGTTCTGGTTGATTTTTTCTTTAATTCTGTGGTTGTTGGAGTTCCGTGCAATTTGATTTTCTGGCATTTCTGGTTGTTTATTGATTTTAGATTGGTTATGCTTTTGGTTGTGCTAGGAAACAAAGGGTTTCTACCTACGCCTCCACCTTGGCTGGAACTCCCAGTCAGTCATGTAAAAAGGATACGCTAGCCTTGGCCTGGGTGGCTCCAGTGGTTGGAGCGTTGGAGCGTCATCCTATAAACCGAAAAGTCCAGGTTGGTCCCTGGTTGGGGCACGTATGAGAGGCAGCTGATTGATATTTCTCTCTCACCTCCATGTTGCTCTGTCTGTCTCTGTTCCCCTCTCTAAAAATCAGTAAGCATGTCCTCAGGTGAGGATAAAAAAAAATAATACCCTAGATTTATTCATTTGGGATTTATTCTTGTTCTTCTGATCAGAGTACTTTCCAATCTCGGTCCTAGGTTCTAGGGATACACTATTGGGGACTCAGAGTTCTGTGTATGAGTTTTTGGCCATGAATCTAAAAATCATTTATTTTCTGCCATTATTTGATTCTGTCTTTTCCTGAACATTTCAGGAAAACAGAAGAATTTTGCAAGAGTTTTGAAAACGGGATCGGAGCAGAACTGCACAAGCAGCTTGTTGCTCAGGACAAGCAGAATAAACATACGAGCTACATTTCAGGTCGGTAGGACGGGCTGCAGGCCTGAGTTTTTCCCGAGCCCTCCATAACTGAAAGTAAGGCAGCCCTCTCCTGTTTCGGTCTCAAAAATATCTTCGGTAGGTCTGCACTGAAATGATGTGTCCCTCTCTCCCCATGAGGTAAACGGTAAGGCTCAAGATCACCGTCTCGCTTCCTGTGGAGGCGGGGCCACGACGGAACTAATCATTGGTTCTGTCTAAAAAGGAGGCGGGATTAAGTCCTGTTTATATCGTCTAGGTCCTTCCCAGTCTGGCCTCGCTGCCCTCTCCAACCTTTGCTCTCACCATCACACTTCCTGCTTCGACGGAGCGGAACAACTTGTCCCCTCAGTCTGTCAGTTCTTCTTCTGTGTCTTTATTCATGTTGCTTTTGCTGTAGCTTTTTATCTGGGAAATTCTTCCTTCAAGACTCAGGTAGGGTGACTGCCAGAGGCCGTCAAAAGGCACAAACTTCCAGTTGTAAAGCAAGTCAGTCAGGGGACGTAAGGCACAACATGGCGACTGTACTTAATATACCGCGTTGTAAAGTTGCTCAGAGTGCAGATCTTCAAAATTCTCATCGTAAGAAAATTGATTTTGTAACTGTGTATGGGAATGGATGTTAACTAACTTACTGTGGTGATCATTTCACAGTATCACAATAAGTATAAATATGGAATCATCATATAGCACGCCGGAAACTAGTATTTTGTTTTATGCCAATTATGTGCTTAATGGGAAAAAAAGTATGTTGATTTTTTTAAGTTTATTTTATTGATTTTTATTGATTATGCTATTATGCTTGTCCCATTTCTTTCTCCCCATTATTCCCCTCCTCCCAGCACCTCCTGTCCCACCAGCAACCTCCCCCCCTTAGTTCATGTCCATGGGTTGTACATATAAGTTCTCTGGCTTCTCCATTTCCTATACTATTCTTAACCTCCCCCTGTCTATTTTGTGCCTGCTTATGCTTCTTATTCCCTGTCTGTACCTTTTCCCCCATCTTCCCCCATCCCTCCCCACTGATAACCCTCCATGTGGTCTCCATTTCTGTGATTCTGTTCCTGTTCTAGTTGTTTGTTTAGTTTGTTTTTGTTTTTTAGGTACAGTTGTTGATAGTTGTGAGTTTGTTGTCATTTTACTGTTCATATTTTTTATCTTCTTTTTCTTAGATAAGTCCCTTTAACATTTCATATAATAAGGGCTTGGTGATGATGAACTCCTTGAACTTGACCTTATCTGGGAAGCACTTTATCTGCCCTTCCATTCTAAATGATAGCTTTGCTGGATAGAGTATTCTTGGTTGTAGGTCCTTGCCTTTCATGACTTGGAATACTTCTTTCCAGCCCCTTCTTGCCTGCAAGGTCTCTTTTGAGAAATCAGCTGATAGTCTTATGGGAACTCCTTTGTAGGCAGCTCTCTCCTTTTCTCTTTCTACTTTTAAGATTCTCTCCTTATCTTTAATCTTGAGTAATTTGATTATGTGTCTTGGTGTGTTTCTCCTTTTGATATGTATCCTCATTCTCTAAATTGTATCCCTATATTACTGAATTTTCCTTTTTTTTTTTGTTTCAGGCATTATCTACATACCCACACTCATGCATGCCCGTCCCCTCTCCCCTCATTTCACAGTGTAATGATTTGTAACTTCGGGTTGCTTAATTTTTAACATTCACACTGTTAAAATCATGTAAATGCTGCTGTCAGCTGAGTCGTGTAGCCCATTGGGACTGTTTTTTCTTTCTCTTATGAACTTTTTGTTTTTTCTGAAGTTAATTGTTAGTTTATACTTCCTTATATTTAGCTTTCTATGTCCTTAATTGTTTATCTAGGAATCTTTTTTTTTTCCGTTTTGATCTTTCTTTGTCGTCTGTAGTTACTTTTTTCCAGTTTGTTTGCCTTCCCTTTTCAGATGCTTCATCACCCTCTTCTGTTGTTATAGATATGAACGAGATGCTAAAAAGCAGTTGGAAGCTCTGAGGACGAGGGCGGGGTTGTCAGTCACAGCCTCGCTGTGATGGGATCTGGCTCAGCCAGTTTGTTGGCTGCCCCTAATGTTAGTGTCTGGGTCAGGCTCCCGGGGCGGGCTTTTCCAGAAAACTGCCAAAAGGTATTTTCCTGGTCACTAGTGTTGTAGGAAGAAGCTTGAGGTCTCACCTGAGGTTTATACCCCACAATTTGACTTTCTCCGGAGAATAAAACTCCAGTCTTCCCTGGAGCGGGAAGAGGATCTGGAGGTGGGAGTGGGAGTCTAATGAAATAACTCTCCAAGCAGATGTGTAGGCTGCCAATTCCAGAGCCCCCTGGGGATTCTGCAGATCATATCATTTCTTGTCATTCCCTGCTCTTGGCTTAGAGTTGGCCTTCTTGAGTCTGCTTTAGTCATTACCAGTTGCCTAAATACTTTTCAACTTCTAGTATTTGCTCTTTTCTCTTCTTTCATTCTCTTTGCCTTATTGGTTTTTGTCTTTTTAAAATTATTTTACTGAAGGGATCAGAGGCATAAGTTCATGTCCTTTCCATCAAATATACTTCACACACCTGCTCCTTAGCACGTCTTTTCTCTTACCATTGTAGTGCATTTCGTTATGTTTAATTTTGTTTGTCTCCTACCCCATCGATCTTCCAAATCAAAGTCCACGTCCTACTCCTCCCTGTATCCCTTAGACCAGGGCCTGATTCTCAAGGAATGAAGTGGAATAAGGGGTCCAAAAATGAATAATAGATAAATTTTGAGTTTATTAATCCTTTCCCCAGTGCTTTACATGTGAAAATTATTTACTCCAATGGAAAGTGGCCTTTAATAGCAGAGTTCAGCTGTGCTTGCTAATCCCGGCAGGGACTTCCCTTGAAGACACATTTTCCTATAAAATACTGCTCTGGTATTCTTACAAGCAAAACATCCACCAGAATGCAGAGAGCTAGTTTGAGTGGTCCACACATACTCATAGTTATTTCTAATTGCTTTTTGAGCATTTCCTAAAACAGGGAGTGCACAAATGTACATAGTACACAGAATAATGGTGAAGACTTTCCCCCTGTATTTGGGAGACAGTCAAGTGTGGTTGTCCCTGAAAGGAGACAAAGCAAGGGAAACCTAAGGAGATTGGGTGGGAATTAGCAACTATTCTGTGCTAGTGTGAGGGTGTTATTGTATTTTAGTCATTTAAGAGTCAAGAAGGAAAACAAAATGAGGAAGAAAATGCAATTAACAAACATTAGGGAAATGTGAATCAAAACCACAGTGATGGTTACTCACTAGATTGGCTCCATCAGAAAGACAAAGAGTAACAGACACTGCCAAGGATGTGGAGAAACGGGAACCCCCACCCATTGCCGGTGGTCGTGGTGCAGCCACTCGGGAAGACACTCTAGCGGCTCCTCAAAACATTAAACACAGACTTACCACATGACCCACCAGTTCCAGTCCTAGCTGTTAATATACCCCCGAGAGAACTGGGGACATATACCCACACAACACTTGTATGTACCAGCATCATTCGTAATAGCCAAAAATGAAACAAGCAAATATCCATCAACTGGTGAATGGATAAACAAAACGTGCTATATTTATATAATGGAGCATTATTCAGCAATGAAAAGAAATGAAGAACTGAAACATGTTGCAACATGGATAAACCTCAGAAACATTGTCATAAGTGATAGAAGCCACATGTAAAATACCACATTGTATATGATCCTGTTTATATAACATGAATTATTACAGAGCAGAGAAATAATCAGGAAGTTCCTCCCACTGGAGGTTGTCATTACTTTTGCATATGCTTGATTTTTTTCCTTTCTCAAATTATATTTTTAGGGCCTGCATTAACTTTTTCTGTTGTTCTTTTTTTATTTATATATATTAGGCCCCTGGTTTGATATGTACTTAACTGCTCGAGACCCCATTGTCCTGAACTTTAACCCATTTATGGCGTTCAACCCTGACCCGAAGCCTGAGTATAATGACCAGCTCACCCGGGCAACCAACATGACTGTGTCTGCCGTCCGATTTATGAAGACGCTCCGGGCTGGCCTTTTGGAGCCGGAAGTGTTTCACTTGAACCCTGTCAAAAGTGACACTGATACCTTCAAGAGACTCATACGCTTTGTGCCTTCCTCTCTGTCTTGGTATGGTGCCTACTTGGTCAATGCATATCCATTGGATATGTCCCAGTATTTTCGGCTTTTCAATTCAACTCGTTTACCCAGACCCAGTCGGGACGAACTCGTCACTGATGAGAAAGCTAGGCACCTCCTGGTCCTCAGGAAAGGAAATTTCTATGTCTTTGATGTCCTGGATCAAGATGGGAACATTGTGAGTGCCCCTGAAATCCAGGCTCACCTGAAGTACATTCTCTCGGACAGTAGCCCTGCCCCTGAGTTCCCGCTGGCGTATCTGACCAGTGAGAACCGAGATGTGTGGGCAGAGCTCAGACAGAAGCTGGAGAGCGGCGGCAACGAGGAGGCCCTGAGGAAGGTGGACTCTGCTGTGTTCTGCCTCTGCCTAGATGACGTCCCCGTTAAGGACCTTGTCCACTTGTCCCACAACATGCTGCATGGTGATGGCACAAACCGCTGGTTTGATAAATCCTTCAACCTCATCGTAGCCAAGGATGGCACTGCCGCTGTCCACTTTGAGCATGCTTGGGGCGATGGTGTCGCGGTGCTCAGGTTTTTCAATGAAGTGTTTAAAGACAGCACGCAGGCCCCTGCCATCACCCCGCAGGGCCAGCCGGCCAGCACGGACTCTTCTGTTGCGGTGCAGAAACTCCAGTTCAGGCTGAACGATGCCTTAAAAACTGGCATCAGTGCTGCCAAGGAAAAGTTCGATGCCACCATGAAAACCCTCACCATTGACTTCCTCCAGTTTCATAGAGGAGGCAAAGAATTCTTGAAGAAGCAGAAGCTGAGCCCTGACTCAGTGGCCCAGCTGGCCTTCCAGATGGCCTTTTTGCGGCAGTACGGCAAGACAGTGGCCACTTACGAGTCCTGCAGCACCGCGGCATTTAAGCACGGTCGCACTGAGACCATCCGCCCTGCCTCTATCTTCACAAAGAGGTGCTCTGAGGCCTTCGTCAGGGAGCCCTCCAAGTACAGTGCTGGGGAGCTTCAGCAGATGATGGCCGAGTGCTCCAAATACCACGGCCAGCTGACCAGGGAAGCAGCCATGGGTGAGACAGGGCGGGGAGCAGGCCCTCGGCTCTTGTTGCCCTCAGCACTGGGGCAGGCCTCGGTAGTGCTCGACCCCACATCTGAGTTCCGCCCTCACTGAGTTTAATCTGTCTGCCAGCTCCGGGTGATTGATTTTTTTCTACCCTAATAGTCTGAACAGCCAGACAAGACACTAGAGATCAAAATGTTCACTCCTAACCAGGGATGAGGAAATGCATCTAACTATCCTCACTGAGCGTCACTTTCAGCGGTGACACATGGATCTCTATTTATTGGCCATTAGACTCAGTTTTGATAATTTAGGATTTCTAACCCCGCAGCCCCTCTTCACTTCAGATGTGGTGCGTTGACTCCCTGTAAATAGGTCATCTCAGCAGCTCTTCTCACACCGAAGTATCATCCTTCTTTGTTTGTGCCAAAATCTGAGACCCGGAAAGGACCTGGTGGGTCATGTAGTCCAATCCTTTCATGCAGCCGAAAGTCCTGGCACTAAAAGAGACCTCCACGATTTCTGGTCTCATCTTTCTCCGTTTTGTAGGTGGGTAGCCGAGGCCACAGGTGCTGGGTTCCGTGGAAAATGAGCAGTAAAGGGGACATTAGAACCTTTCCAGTTCGTGCCGCTGACTCATTGTCTTTTACACTTGACTTGGACTTTGCGTTTATCTCAGTTTTTGAGTCTGGAGCTCTCTTCACGTACTTTTGAGTGTTTGACTAGATTGACTTAGTTTCAGACTTTTAAAATCATCTGAGGCTCATTTTTAACTCAGCTGTTGACAGCTTTTTCTCAAGAAAATATTCTCGAATGAGCTGCTTGAGGTTAGTGAGCTAGAGGTGTGCACGCAGAGGTAGACAGACCCTTCTACTCTCAAGGATGCTGTGAAGCGGACGCCTACACGGGTGGGAGGTTTGGCTAAGTTCCTTTCTGTTCTGCGATTCTGAGACTGTTTTTTGTTTTGTCTCCTACAGGCCAGGGCTTTGACCGACACTTATTTGCCCTGCGGTACCTGGCAGCAGCCAAAGGGGTTGCCCTGCCTGAGCTGTATCTGGACCCTGCATATGGGCAGATAAACCACAACATCCTGTCCACAAGCACGCTGAGCAGCCCAGCAGTGAACATTGGTGGCTTTGCCCCTGTGGTACCTGATGGCTTTGGCATTGGGTATGCTGTTCATGACACCTGGATAGGCTGCAATGTCTCCTGCTACCCAGGCCGCAATGCCCGAGAGTTTCTCCAGTGTGTGCACAAGGCCTTAGAAGACATGTTTGATGCCATGGAAGGTAAATCCATCAAAACTTAGCTTCTGGGTGGGTTAAAAGCCTCCATCACTTTGTCGACATGATAATGGAGGCCTGTGTAGCCAATAGGTGCTATTCTGTGACTAATGAAGCTAATCCTGAGGTGCCTGTGCAGCCTGAGCTTTCAAGCCACGTGGTTTTAAAGCTAAACATGTAACTTCTAAGTGGAGTTAGATCACAATTAAAAATAATGTGAGATTTCAATTTTCAGGACATTTGGTCAGGAGGTAGGATTTGGAAGAATAATTCAGGATATTTATTGTTAAAGCAGAAATAAAATTTAATTGTTGCTTGGAGATGGTTCCTTTTTTTTTTTTTTAACCTAATTTCCTAATCTCTACAAAGAACTTTCCAATAGTAAATTCAGTAAGCTCAGGGAAGTTCCCATTGGCTCCTGGCTCTTCTGGTTATGGTGGGAAACACTGTTTCACGTTCCCTGTAAGTTTGCCGCTTTGTCCCGGGACATCCTCTCTTTAAAAATCCTCTTTATTTTTCTGAATGAATTGCTGATGCTTGATTCTGATAGTCCTGCTGCAATAAAAGTTATTCCCATGGATTTAGGGATTTGTATTTTACTATTCTTCCAGCCAAATGAAGATTTATAATTGGTGTGTATTTATTTAAACCAGTTGAATCTTACGTGCTAATTATGGCCTAATGTAGAAGTGATCACTTTGTACATTTTGCACTTGAAACTTGTCCACTGAGTGACATGACCATAGAAGTTTAACAATTTACTGTTAGAACACTGCTGTAACATGGAAGGGTGGTGTTATTTTTTGAAAAGGAAAGGTTTTTGTTATTTAATTTTATCTGCATTCCCAGTGGTTGCCCAGTGAGTTACTGGACAGCTGGGATTTGAATTCTGACGTGAGCCAGTCACCAAGCATTTCCAGTGCACTCTCAGTCCTCCTTTTGGTTCACGTAAACATGCCTGCATGTCCTCTAGGCTGACTCCACCCATTCTTCACTCGGTGATTATTTAGTGACTAACCAACAGTACCAAGTCCTCTGTCTTCTGTGGTTTGATCAGACACGTGAGGACTACCAGCACACACAGAAACATGTTGCTCTCCCTCAGGAACCACGATCAGGAACACCTGAATCCTGAATTCCTGGTAACCTCATCCCACCAGGTCTTTGCTTTGACCACAGACAAGTTATTTTGCCCCTCTAGACTGTGAGTTCTGGAAGATGAGGGTAATTCCTGTAACACGGGGGTGGAGTGAGCTGTAGCAATGTGGGTAAAGCATGTTCATCCACTCTCATCTACTGTCCCCACTTCTCGAGCTCTGACTTTTGCTACTACTAGACAGAAGACTGCTGTCCTAAAGTGTGGGGCGGGGAACTCAATTTCCTGGTGATGAGGGGCAGGGCTCAGAAGACATGCCACCACCGTTTTGACTAATCTCATCGAGGAACAGTGTCAGAACTGAAGTGCACTCATTTTTACATGGAGAAAATGGGGTCCGGAGAGGAAAGCACTTGCCCAGGGTTTGCAGGAAGTCAGACACTGAGCCCAAGGCCCTTCTACCCACACACAGCAATACCACTCAAAACAGCTACCCTTGGAACAGACTTTTGTACGTGGAGCGGAGGGGCCCAATTTGATTCTATTGCAGCAGGTTAAAACAATTGCGCCGGCACTTTCTGGATGAGTTAATAATTTCCCCACTGATCTGCAACACCAGCTGTCATGACCAGCTTTCGTGCACGCGTGGGTCTGCTTGCATCAGAGTGCCAAAGCCGTGCTGACTTAATTGCTACTGTTCTATGAGTGCATCGTATCTGATAGAGGCTGCCTCCCGCCTGTGTCGTAGCATAGATTTCAGAATCAAGTTCTGTTAAAAATAAAGTTGAGATTTTGGCAAGAATTTAATATATACTTACGTTGAAAATTATCATCTTTATAATATTAAGTCTTCCTACCCATTACTAATAGTTTATGTCTCCCTTTAGGCTTTCTTTAACACCTTTCAATAAAGTTTAATAATTTTCTATTGAGGACAGGAGCCTCTTTGATAGATTTAATCTCTATTTTTTGTTGCTATTTATTTTTTAAAATACGTATTTTTAGAGAGTTGGAAGGGAGAAAGAAGGAGAGAAGTATCAGTTGGTTGCCTCTGGCACACCCCTATCCAGGAAGTGGCCCGCAACCCAGGCGTGTGCCTTGACTGGGAATCGAACCAGTGACCTTTTGCTTTTCAGCACAACGCCCAACCCACTGAGCCACACTGATCAGGAATTTTTTTGCTATTTTAAATGGTACTTTTTAAAATTATATTTTGCATATTGCCAGTGTATTGAAATGCATTTGATTTCTGTATATTGATCTTAAATCCAGAATTTGTCCATGCTTTTGGGTTTTCTAAGTAGAAAATATTAATCTGAAAAGTGAGCTGTTTCCTCCTTCTCAGTCCTTTACCCTTTTTACTGTCTTGTCCCACTGGGGAGGACCCTCAAGCACAATGCGTAGCGGTGACTGAGGGCATTCTCACTGCACCCTCACCTCAAGTGGAGTACTTCAAACACCTCACCTGTTCTAGGTTTTCTGTAGACACCCTTTGAGGTGAGGGTCGTTCCTTTCTACTTCTAGTTTGCAAAGGGTTTCTATGGTTCACTGTTTTTTTGAATGGTTGCTGCATTTTACTGAATACTTTTTCTGCACTTGACATAATCTACTTTTTTTCCTTTTAATTATTTTTGGTTCCTTTACCTCCTGAAAGGAGGTAATTTAAAATATAAACAAAACCCTGAGATCCTTTTAGTATGTCTTTATGAGCTTAACACATACCAGCTGGTACAGAAACCCAGCCAGTTGCTTCCATTTATTTGCTTTCAGGCTGGGAATGGGGCTTGACCCAGTGGGCAGGGGGCTGGAAGGCCTGCTGGCTGAGGAAGGGCTGTGCAACTGCTGCCATCCAGTACAGAAAAGAGCAGGCCCACAGGGAACCGGGAATGAGAGACTGAGAGGGAACAAGACGTCGCTGCCAGACTGGAGAGGGGACAAGGCAGGCACCCCTTCACCATTCTTGGGACATGGTCACCTTTACCTGAAATCAGAGGATCCCCTTCTAGTGCCTCACAACCATCCTGGGAGTGGGCAGACCCATTCCCAGTGGGCATTCAGAAAATGAAATACTAATTTTGCTTCCAGAGAGTTCCAGGCTTCCGCAGAACACTGGACAAATAAGGTCTCTTGTAATAGGTTTTCCAAATGGGGAACTCACTAGTGGGAAGGCGTGCGCGTGCCCTCATGACCTTACTGTGCATTAAACCACTCCGTCCACTGTGTGGGGGTCTTCAGACCCAGGGAACCAGGCCCATGACTGCCGTCTCCACACCTCCACAGAGCTGTCTGGGGACCACACAGAAGTGTGACCACAAAGGTGACAAACAAGGACCAGGAGCTACCAGGGGCATAGAGGCTGACTTAGCATAGAACTTTCACACTGACTTCTGCCTTGGAAGGAGACCAATCGCAGCAAGTGAACAAAGATCTAATGACTACCCAGCTGGAATTTATTTATAGAGCAGATTCATGCCTGGCCTAGATTGCTGACCTCTGCAGTCCCTTCTGGCTCTAGAATATGAAGCGACACCAGCTAACGGAGATGCTTGCATTTTCTTAAGAGCCAAGTTAATCAATGCAGTGTTTTGGCTCAGGACTGTGGGGTTCATGGCATCATTCCACAGGCTCAACTGCACTTCATACCACTGGCCTTGACACCTTCGGTTCCTTGGATTGACCAGCATGTTCCCCATGAGCTGGAGAGCCCTTAGCTCTTCATATTTTGTAAATTGGATCAGGTGTGAGAGTTCACACAGTGGAAGCTGTCGGGAGCAGTAAAAGACCTCCAGCATGAATTCTTATTTGTGGAGGGAGTGGCTGCTCCCTGATGCTACCTTCATGCATGAGGACAGCACAAATGGGTTTTATTGGTGGGGCTTGGGAAGCTGTGACGGAGCCCAGCATGCAGACCGTGAGGGCTTGGACAGCTGCCAGGAGATAAGGGATGAGGGTACCAGCCTCAATGGGCTCTGCTGCTTGGGGCACACTGTGCCTTCTCAGTTCTCAGAGGCAAGTGTGAAGGTAAAGGGGTCAGCACTTCACGAACTGGTGGGCGACCTCGTAAATTCCGACAGACTCCTGAGCCTTTTCATCATAGTCGGTCCAGTCCTGCAGGGGAAAAAAGTGGCAGGGTTAGTCTCCTAAGGCAGCCCGGGACAGTGGATGGATACCCGGGTCTCGGCAGGCCCAGGACAGGCTCTGGCTCGGATATTCTGGAACACGAACAACCTAGAACAGAGCCGTGCTTCTCAGGCCTGAATTCCAGCTCTTTCAGCTTTGTGATTTGAGGAAATCACCTACCCATTCTGGTCCTCAGTGCTGTTCTTCTTTTAAGGGACAACAAAAGACTTGCTGAAAGAATCAAATGAGTTAACACATGTAAAAGTACTTAGCATAGTGCCAGGTACATGTATGAGCTCAATAAATTCCAGTTACTGTTATTATTATGTGCTGTGCAAACCAATGAAGTTTGTGTCCTCCTTTTGAGGCCTGAACACAAGGTTTCTTATCTGCAAAGCAGTACCATGTCCAGTAATACAGTCAATTGTCCTTATTTGTACCAATTATGTTCTACAAAGTCACCACAGACACTGAATTAGCGGACAATCAGCCAACGTTCCCAGGAAAAAATACTGGGTTAGGTTCCCAGGAGCATCTGATCACAACATGTTCTTCAGCCAATCAATACATAACCTTGTGTCATTGATGATTCTATTTAAAAACACCTTTTTAATTTATTGATTCATCAAAATTGAACTCAACAGGCCCTGGCTGGTGTAGCTCAGTGGATTGAGCGCAGGCTGGGAACCAGAGGGTCCCGGTTCGATCCCCCGTCAGGGCACATGCCTGGGTTGCGGGCCAGGTCCCCATGAGGGCCATGTGAGAGGCAACCACACATTGATGTTTCTCTCCCTCCCTTCTCCTCTCTCTAAAATAAATAAATAAAATCTTTAAAAAAAAAAAAATTGAACTCAACAGCCAGCAGTATGATAGCCCGTGCCCAAACAAAGCTTATCTATTGTGTATTTTCTCCAGCAAGCACACCGCAGCGTTCTCACGTGTGGGGCACTAGACAGAACTTCAGTGCTACGCTGGGGGCCACCTTAAACGCCCAAATCCTCAATAACATGCAGAGATGCGCAGCCAGCCTTCCACTGATGAGCCTTGTTCACCAAAAAAGGCAATTCCCACCGGATGTTCTACAGTACCCCGCAAGGCCCCCAAGTTCCGTACCTTCTCCTGCAGATTAATGTCACTGAAGACTGTCCCCGATTCCACACCCTCGGCAGCAAACCCAGCCTGCAAGGTCAGGACAGCAGCAGTTAGTCTGAGGGAAAGGAGGCACTGGTCTGGGACGTGAGCCTGGCCGGGGGCCTGGCTTTTCTCACAGCACCTTTGGGGAGAGAGGACAGGGATGCAGTGTTGGCAGCTGTTCTGGAACGAGCCGGGGCTCCCAGGGTCTGGCAGCTGCCCTGGGCTAGAATGGTTCCTCCAATTAGAGCCCTGGACCAGAAGGCAGGAGATTAGGGTAAACCTTTCCACTTCCCCTGACTGTCTGAGAGACACTCTAAGCTACAGCATCTCTAGATGCTCAAGTGGGTCCAGTACACTTAGCTGAAGCCTTTTGCTAACCATCTGCCATCTGGGTATGTCACTTCCTTCTCTGGACCTTAGTTTTCTTATTTATGAAATGGGAATGACAATACTCTCTTCTGCCTACCTCACAGACTTGTGAGGTGAAAACGCTGCACCAATAAAGTGGGAAGAGCACTGGCCCTGGGGTTACATAGACCTGGGTCCACATTAGCGCTCCACTGCTTACTAACTGTGTCACCCTGGGCAAGCTGCAAAATCTCCGAAGTAAGAATACCTTCACAGGTCACTGGGGGTTAAAGAACATTTAAGTGATAGGCACGGTGCCCCACATATAACAGGCATTTAATAAACAGTAATTATTCTTATTCTTAGAAAGGAGAATCCCTAGTCCATGTCTCTGGAGGAAGCAAAGTTATGCTGTCACTTCTAGACGCTCTCCCCAAAGATACAGGTTCCACAGGAAGACACACCTACCTGGGGCTGGAAATCAACTGGTTCAAGGCCCCGGCACTCAAACTCTACTATCGTCTTGAAGTTCTCATTGTCTTCAGCCTGGAAAGGAAGTATGTTGAGGAGGTAGGCCCAACTGGGCCCTCAGGACAACCCCACTGCCCCTACCCTTTCTGCCAAGCAGGTTCTTACTGCTCCTGTGAGCCTAGAATGGGACTTGAGACCAACTCTACTCGTTCTGGAAGAAGCTTGCCTTAGCCACCTGCTCCCCGTGAGACCTTTGGCATGGATGCTGCAGAACAAAGAGTGTGGACTCCGGGGTCAGCCTCCCTAGATGTGAGTCAAGCTGTGCCCCTCACATCTTCTTCCCCTCTGGGTCTGAGACTACCAAACAGAGCCGAGGAAACCACTACGGGTTTATTGTGAGAACCTGAAATATGCGTCAGGTGCCCAGCAGGGTACCCACACTGTGCTCAGGAAATGGCAGATAAAAATGACCAGCATCACAAATATGAACACAAATGTTAAGCTACAAACTCTCCAGATCATCCACATGGCCCCAGTACACTAAGTTGCAGCCTTTCGCTAACCATCTGCTACACTGTGAGGGGGCTCACCTAAAGCCTTTGAAATGAGATTTGCTTATAGAGGGGGGCACCTATAACAGGCTGGGATAGCCAGGAAATTCCTGCCTACCTGACCCCCCACGCCATGCCTACACATTCACTGCCATTCACCGTAAAATCATTTGCTGCAAACCAGCCATGTGCCTGGCACTTCTCTCTTGGCCTTGGTTACTTTTTTGTTTGCTAGTCTGTCTCTTCCACTAGATGATGATTTACTTGAGGGCAAGTCCTCATTTGATTTTTCTCTTTGACATAAGGACGAAACTGAGAATTTGGCATAAATCCAACAAATAAGGAATGGAAAAATAAAAGTTAAATGCCCTTCTTTAAAAATGCATACCCAAAGCACACACACCCTCTCTCACGTTTGGACTAATTTGCTGTAATGTATTTGTTGTAATAACATGGACGATATCAAGGATGGGACGTACCATTCAAAGGACTGTCCCACCCATGATTTCAGAGGAGGCTCACTAGGCCCTCTAAGATGTAGATAAGTCAAGTGCTCCCAATGATGGAAACTGAGTGGCCATGTTGGGTCAGAGATCCCCCGAGTTCCCACAGCCCAGTACTTATAACTGTAGTTCCCAGCTTGGATTTAATCCCACATGCCTGCCGCTACAGCAAGCGACTTACATTATAAGATCCGATGGTGCTGCTCAAAATCTCTGAAACAGAAAACACAGGACAAAGCTGACTTGAGTCTCTACCTTGGCCCTACCCCCGGTCCCCAGATGTGGCTCTTGGAAAGAGTTGCTGCAGAAGCTTGGGTACCTCGGGTGCCACGAGCCTGCTTTTGGTCTGGTATCGGGAAGCTAGGGGCTTGCCTGGCAGAGCTCAGTATTCATAGCCTGACCTACCAATGGAGTTTTCCCTTGCGCACAGCTTGCACTTCTGGACCATGGAGGCGCTGCCACGGCCTCCCTTCAGTGCCACACTGTCCTAGCAAGGAGTAAACAGAACGTCCAGTCACATATCAGACGTAGGGTCCTGAAGAGATTCAGTCCCATGACTTACTATCAAATTGAAGAGACCAAGACCCAGAGAGGGTGAGCGACTTGCTAGGACAAGAATCCTGTGGCAGCTTCTTGAGACCAAGGGCTTCCCCTTGATTTTGAACTCTGCCTCACATCCCAAAGAAGCCTGTTGTTCCCACTGCTGGAACACACACACTATGCCTGCCCTCCCAAACCATAAAAAGCAAGGTCCAAAGGCCAGAGAGATTAGGGTCACAGATTCCCCAAGTCCCTGCCTAGAGCTATGTGTGTGTGCAGTGGTGGTGGGGAGCAGTTACCATCAGCCGAATGTACTGCCACTTCTCTGAAATCTCACCACAGTTGCCACATTTCATCTTGGGGGAGAAAAAAGTATTAGTAAAGGAGTGAGTTCATTCAGGCAAACGCTGAGGGAAGGGTAGGAAGGCGGGCTCATAACCTACCTTCCTGTCAGCAATCTCACCTCATCCTTACAACCAGCCCCACCAAGGACATAACCAGACTTACCTCTGGGCAAGGAAGAGGCCAAGGTGCCTCTCGTGCGGGTGTCCCCAACCTCCTCTGAGAAGTGCCCAGTCTAGCTGGGAATTCAAGGCTCATGTGGAACAGAAATGGTGGCGAGAGGCCCCGCCTGCTCTGCTAGGTTAGGAGCTTCCTCTGTGTTCCTACAGGCCCTTTCTGTAGGTCCCTGGTCTAAGTATGTATCACTCTACTGCTATCTATTTGTCTTTCTTCTTCCCTAGACTCTATACTTTTTGAAACCAAAGAATAATTATTCCCCAAGTAAGCCCTGGCACTTGGGCTTCAAAATATATGGAATTCAAGGGGGTTGGAGGCTTTCTGAAAGAGAAAAGGCTTTTGCCAGGTACTGAAGGATTTAGACCAGGAGGAAACAGCAGAAGCTCTGGGATTCGGGAGCACAAAAGGCCTCAAACTTCTGGGCTGCAGACCATGGCACTGGGGTAGCACCAGATCTACCAGTATGGGATGGGAGGTGAGGGTGGAGCCATGCACAAAATCAAACGATTTCACAGTAAAACCAATCAACAAATGAAACAGGTGAATCAGTCTCCTTACTGAATAATCACAATATACCTTCAAGTAATCTTTCGTTTACATACCATAAAATATTTAACGGAGACAAAAATTACAAAAGGAATTCTAAGACATTGCCAATTAAAGAACCAATAAACTTCAAAAAGCAAACACAAAATTCTACCCATTTAAAGAAAAGGGACATTCAGAGTGGTTAAATACTTCTCATCTTGCGGGAGATAACGCCCTTCTCCAACACTGATTCTGTTCTGGGATCCGACCGCTAGCGTCCCCTCCTGGGACCTCGAAGAGCCCACAGCCTCTTGGTGCTCCACCCTCTCCTCGTCAGGGGGGCCCCGCCCCTGCAACCTCACCTTTAGGTACCACCGGAAGTCCTCCCCCACAGGTCGGAGATTAGTGACGTTTTCCAGCGTGGCTTTGAGCTGCAGCGCAATTTTCTAAACGAGGGAGGGCCAGAGCAACTGCGTTAAACGCGCCTGCGTAACCCACCTCGCCTAACCGCCCCCCCAGCCCCGCCCATCCCAGCACGAGGGCTGTCTTTCTGCTCCTTGCAGCGTGAGCCCATCCACCGCGTTCTCTCCGGGCGCGAGTGCCCATATGCCAGATCTGCCCCACCGCCCTGCCTCTGCCCCGGCCACGGTTCATCTCCATCTCACCCCCATAGTGGCCCGGCTCAGCCTGGCGCCGTCTGCGGTCGCTACTTTCCGGCCTGTCGTAAAAGGGGGGCGGGGGTGGGGGAGGATGGGCACCGCCTGCACAGCCCGGTACAGGCGGCCGGGTGCGTCGGGCAGGCGCGGGGGCTGGTCTCTGAGCGCTGGTCCTTCCGGCGCACGCAGGGTGTTTTTTGTTTTTTTCTTGGCGGTAGGTGGAGGAAGCGGAGGTCATGTGAGTTCGCAGTAAGCCAGCCTCGGGTAGTAAGTAATTCGAGATATTTACTGAACTCAGGTCTTGTCCCAGCACTAAGCTAGTCTAGGGTACCGCAGCACACTTCTTCCGGCCCCGCAGTTCTTTCCCGGCTCTTCACTACCTTGCCTGCCCTTACCCAGTGGCCCTCTGAGGCTTCTTAGATCACGTCGCTTCTCCCTGACCAGGGCCAGCTTCACAAATTTGGGGGATGGGGCCTTTTTCTTCTCGAAACTGCTCCTTTTTCTCCCTCAGAGACCTTTCAGGGGGTTGCCCCGTGCACTTGTCCTTATTGTGGTCCCCAAGACTGGACACTCTTTTCATTAGCTCTTCTCAGGGCTCCCATCTAGTTTATCCGTATACGTTTACAAGGAACAGCCCGTCTGAGACTCAGCCTTCTGAGCTCCTTATTGTCATTTCTTTAAAGTTTGGAATGACTGTTTTTGATACCTACTTTACCACCAACTTGCCTCATTGCCCCAAGTACCTTCCTTTAGTCAGGAACCCCTGAGGTCCCAGATCTGCACCTAACCTGCTGCCCTGGTACCCTTGAAGAAGGCGGAGTAGGATATGTATGTGCTGGGAGTGGTGGGAGCACTGGCCTAGGAGTCAGAAGGCTTGGGATCTTGTCCGAAGTTGGCCTGTCCTGAGGGATGACGCTTTGCCCAATCACTTCCCTTCAGCCAATCGACTTATTAAGGCCGGGTTCCTTTCAGTGCCAGCAATCTGTTCAATCAGCAATTTGCCTCATTAAGGAATTTAGCAAGAAAAAGTTTCCACAGATATACTTGCATAACAAATTCCCACACTATCTGTACCTATTGGGTCTCAGTTCCTAATGGTTGTTGGTATTGATCTTAAAATGTATTGGAATACTTTACTGAGACTAGGCATTTTATCCCTTTTATTAAAGTTTTTTCTCCCATACTGAAATAGCTGTATCTATAAAAGATGGTTTTTAAAACCCAACCTCAACTGTATCTCAAAGATGGAAGGGGAAAAAACAGACTTAATACCATTTTACACCTAAAAAATTAACAACTATTTCATTAATATCAAATATCCAGTGTTCAAATTTCCATAATGATGTCAGTTTTAAATTTTTGACTCATGATCCAAATGGGATCCAAACATTACATGACATGTCTCTTAAATCTTTAAATTATAGGTTCCTGCTCCATCTTGACTTTATGTAATTTATTTATTGAAGAAACCAGATCCTTTGCCCTAGAGTTTTCTCTGGATATTGTTGTCTGGACTCCCACTGTACTTTCTAACGTTTCTTTATTTTATTTTCTGTGAATTGGTAGTTATGGCTACAGAGTTGATTCAATTAGATTTTGAGGCAGTACTTCACATTGGATATTAATAATTTTAAAAAGTAATTGAGTTCACACATTCAGATCTTTATAAAACAATAAAATTGTTTTTTGTTACATATTTATTAGAGACAATCATTTATAGTTTATAAAAAAATATTGGCCTCATATACACAAAAATTTCCTGATAATGGTAATTAAAAAACAGCTACTCCCACCCGCCTTGTGTCCACACCAACATTCAGTCTAGATTGGTTTTATCTTGAAGTGTAATCCAATAAGACTGAAGACCAAACACTTCAGGTCCTGGACAAGGTAATAAAATACTCGTAAGCCTTCTGGGTCCCTAAAATGCAAACGAAAAAAAAATGCTTAAAAAGCTGAGAAAAACTGGCAAGATAATACCATTTAATAACCCAGGTTATATACCAAGATATTATCATAAAGGTACAGAATTAAAACTTTGAGAACAAAATGTGCAAAATGAGGGAAATGGCTATATGTTATATATTAAAATGGGATATTATGAAGTCATTTAAAATGTTAACTTTTTTAAAATGAAGAAATGCTTATATTAAGTGAAAAAAATTAACTGAAATCACATATTGTTAATCTAAATGGTATTTTTTCGTGCTTTTAAAGAACTATATATCCTGCCCTGGCTGCTGTGGCTCAATAGATTGAGTGCCGGCCTGCAAACCAAAAGGTTGCCAGTTCGATTCCCAGTCAGGGCACATGCCCTGGTTGGTGGCATGTGAGAGGCAACCGAACGATGTTTTTCTCACACACTGATGTTTCCCTCCCTGTCTCCCTCCCATCCACTCTCTCTAAACAAAATCTTTAAAAAGAAGTCTTTAATATGCTTTTGTGAATTATTTAAATAGATTTTGTTCACCATAAGATACTTTTTATTGCTCAGAAACACTTATTAATATCCCCCCAATACTATATCTAGTATTTAGCAGAATGTAATTTGGAAAATACTTTTATTGGTTATCTCAAGTTCAGAGTCACTAAGGGTTGCTTGGTCTCTCAAAGATCTTTGCGGTGACTTCCTTATTCTGCTCAGGCTGCCATAACAAAATACCAAAGACTGGCTGGGTTAAACATCAGAAATTTATTTTCTCACAATTCTGGAGCCTGGAAGTTAGAGATCAGGGTGCCAGAATGGTTGGGTTCTGGTGAGGGCCCTCTTCCTGGCTTGTAGACAGCTACCAACTTGCCACGTGCTCGCATGGCCTTTCCTCAGTGCGTGCACACAGATGGTGTGAGAGAGAGAAAGAGTGGGAAGAGCAAGAAAGAGCAAGGGCTGGGGGGTGGGGGGGGGATGGTATTTGGAAAAATTTCTTTTTAAAGAAGTGGTCCTAGTCAGGACCAAGAGGCTGAAGAAGCAGCTAAGAGCAAAGAGACTATCCAAAGGAAGACGATCATGCCCACCACGTACTAAAAATGAGCCATATCTCATCTCATACCCTCAAAATCCAATAGCCAAAGAGGTGGTCAAATTCTGAGGACTCTGCAGCATACCGATTCATGTCAACTTTATAATTTGCGCCCAACTGACAACCTGAATTTTTAAATTTGTATTCCAAATAATTTCAAGTTTCACCCAAGTCAGACTTAAAGATGCGCCAGTCTGAATGACTGTCACTGAGGACGGTGTTTAGTCAGTGACTCTGCAGTACATCTCAAGCACTTGTATCGACGCATTTCATTTTCCTCTTCTGGACAGGTGGTTACCTACTTTGGCTGCTCCTATGGCATTACTCTGTGTGTCCCTGAGAAGCTCTTATTAGTAATAATTGCATACAACAGCAAAAGCACTAGAACAAGCCCTTGAAATAACTGAGTCTCTCTTCAGAGAGAGGGACAAAGCTGACCCCTTCTGCCTTGTGTGTGTACCAGGTCTTACCATGGTGGTCCCAGTCTGGCCAAGGGTTTCCTATCGGTCTGCTGCAAAACAGACACATATGGATGTAAGGATTGTGTACACTTACTTGGATTGATTGACATCAATAAGGGAACCAATTTTTGATGTTGTGAAAGAAATGTGTTCATCTCCAATAACGATTTCAAGCTCCTAGAAACATTAAAACAAAACAACGAACATTAAAAAAAAAACTACGTCAAGTAAAACTAGACTTTTCATTAATCACATAGGAGGGTTCATCATCTGCCAAGTCACACACACTCTACCACACAAAAGCAAAACAGATTCACTCTGAGCACTCCACTGTGCTAGGTACTAGAAACAGAGATACGTTAAGTAACTGGCTTAGCCCTTGAGCAGCTCATACTCTTAAACGAACTTGTGTCCATAAGGCTCCATCATCTGGGATTTGGAAGAAATTACATAATTGTTTTGAATAGGAGTTTTAATTGCTAACAGTGTGGAGTAAAATGTATAAATCTATGTTTTACAAATACCAAGAATCTGCCCTGGCTGGTGTGGCTCAGTGGATTGAGTGCGGACCTGAGAACCAAAGGATCTCAGGTTCGATTACCAGTCAGGGCACATGCCTGGGTTGCAGGCAGGTCCCCAGTAGGGTCCTGCGAGAGAGGCAACCACACATTGATGTTTCTCTCCCTCTCTTTCTCCTTCCCTTCCCCTCTCTCTAAAAATAAAATCTCTTAAAAAAAAAAGAATCTCACCTTTCTGGGTATCATGAAACAATTTTGAATAATGATAAATCCTATCAAGACAATTAAACAGATTTTTTTTCTTTTTAATGAGGGGATGGGTGTTTCAGATTTGATGGACAGACATCACCAAATAAATGACACATTAAGCCCTCGATAGTAAAAGCTGTTCTTGACAGATTATTCCAGGCAGCATGTAGCAAATACAAAGGTCCTAAACTATGAACAACAGGTTATGTCTGCAGGACAGAAAAAAGGCCAGTGAGGTTTGAACACAGCCAGAGTTTTTGAGAACGGTAGAAGGTAAGGTGGGAGTTTGAGTTTTATTTTAAATGCAGTCGAGAAGCTACTGGAGTTTAAAATCAGTGCAATACGGTAAGTCCTCACTTAACGCTGTTGATAGGTTCTGCGACTTTAGGCAAAATAATGTGGTATAACAAAACCAATTTTATCAGGCTAATTGGTAGAAACAACGAAATTTCTATGGCAACTCATCAACATTATAAGGAAGCCACATCCGAATATAACATCTGAATGAATGATGTTATTTGAGGACCTGCTATACATAAACAAATTTACATTTTAAGAGATTACCCAGGCTTCAGGATGGAAGAATGGGCTGTACATGACAAGAGAAACAAGAAAATTAATTAGAATCTGGATTAGGAAAAAAGCAGGTGAGGTTAAGAGAAATGATCTCTCATATACTCAGTTGCTTGCATGACTTTCCTTCCACCAGACTGCTGCAATAACTATGTTCTATTTATCTTTGTGTCCTCGCAGTGCTTCTTCTACAGCAGTTACTCATTAAGTAAGGTGGGCCGCAAAAACTCTAAGGGGAGAGGTGTGTCACAAGAAGTTCAAGACTGGGCTCTAGGGAGTCAGTAGCACTTCTTGCTGTCTCTGTTCCTTCCTGTGGGATTAGTACTCCTTTAGACGAAGGAGGTAATCTGCCTTGTATAGGGCTACAGAATGTACGTGAGCACGCGCACCAAGTGGATTCCGTGTCACATGCAGAGCAGTCAACTTATCCTAGTTGTAAGGTTCTGCACAGTGGCTAGTGGCTGAAACACTCACCTGCCGGCCCACTCGGTCAGGAGGAGGCCACAAAGCATCGTCCTCTTTGGTAATTTCACTGTCGTCAATTATTCTCTTCAGTTCCTCCATCACACTTTTATGTACGTAAGCCTGAACACAAGTTAAAACACAGAAATTTAAACTGTATTCCTAAGCAGTGTTTTGCCTCAGATAGTGATTAAAGATAAAAAAGACTGCTCCTAGAAACCTATTTTGGAAACCTGTGCAAATGGGACTTCATGCGAAGGGTCAGAGGTGCCCAATGACCACACCTCAGTCCCCCCTACAGCTGATTCTACTTCTTGGCACATACTGTTCACATGGACCTGCTCCCTGCCCGCACACCAATTCACACCTACACTCAAAACAAGACCTGTGACTCACCCTGGTTACTCTTAACTAGATGACACGCTTCTGAAAGGCAGGGACATCTTTTAAATGCGCTCTACATATTAGTTTACTTAAAGAAAATATGGTGTGTGTGCGTGTGTGTAGTATATGAGGGTGCTGACTTGTGTTGGTAAGCATAAAATTGATTGCTAATTAAATATAATTGTATGAAAATATATTGACTTAAAATATTTTCAAATGTTGACAAAGTAGTTAAAAGTGTAGTTTTGATGAGCATTTAATGATGTGGTAGAAATCACGCCGAGATGGAACACATGAACTTGAGAGAGGCAGGCACAGGTTTGAATTCCTACACTCTCTCTTACTAGCAGGGGTGACTTTGAACAAGTCCCCGAATTAACATCTGGGCCTTCACAGTCTTAACTGTAAAGGGTATCTAATACCACCCATCGCATAGGCTTATAACCAGGATTAAATAACATCATGTATGTAAAATATCTAGTGCCATCCGGGCTACCTAACATGCATTCAATAACATTAAGTTTGCCCATTCACATGCAAATGAAAGAGCTCTACTGAGTGTGAGATACCAGGGAACATACCAAACACTTGGAGTGGGGGGTAGTAGCTCTTATTAGATTTGAGAAAAACTTGAGAAGCTTTCTAAAGACATGTGTATATACTTTCTTATTATCTTTCAACACTACCCCAGAAAGAACAAAAAAGACAAAAGGATAAACCGTAGTGAATAGAAGGTTCATTACCTCTTTTCTGATCATGACATCATTTTTATAATTGCTATTGTTGGCATATCGCAATTTCCCTGCAAGGGACAAAAAACAAATTCACTATAATAAAAACATGCATAAACCATCATTAGCCTACTAAGACCATCAGTTGTTTAAAATGTACCCTAACTTTCCCCTCAAGTGTCTAACATATTTAATATTTACATCTTCAGTGTTTTACCAATACATTTTCTTCAGTTCTTCACTTTAGGCTATTAAATAGCCTCACAGCCAAAAATACAGCTGATGCTACATTACAGTTCTTTTTTTTTCGCAGCATGTTTCTTTTTTTTTTTTATTAATTTTTTTTGTTTAATTACAGTTATTTGCAGCCTCTCCCCTCCCCCCTCCCTTCCCCTCCCGTCCCACCCCTACATTACAGTTCTTGCAAAAGTTAGCTCAGGTGTAATAAAAGAACACAGGCAGGGTTTGTTTTTTTTGTGACTCTAGAAAATCATCTCTCTGCAGGTTAATGTCTTCAACTGAAAAAAGGATAGTAATTGGTAATTTACCTGCACACAGGGCCTCCTGAGTCTCAGTGAATTGTAAAAGCCTTTTGAAAACTGTAAAATCTGTTTACATATATTATCATGTGACCATGCAACATTCTGATCTATCCCTGTGATGGAAAAGTAGTGGTTTTATAATTTAGCACATTTGGTATATAAGGCCCTTTGCACACGTGTGCATTCAACAGGCTAATATGGGCATATGATAGGCGCAAAGGAGAAGATAAAAGAGCCGAATTAATTGATGCCTCACTGCACCCTCTGCCTCAAGTCTCTTTCCTTTCAGTTTATTCTCCACAGAGTGGGCTACGTGATGTAGGGACAGATGGATCTGATTAGGATACTCTAATACTTTAATACTGTCAATGGCTTCCCACTGCCTTCTTCATAAAATGCAAATTTAACAGGGCTCACTCCTAAGCTGAGCCCCTGCCTGCCTTGCCAGACTCACTCCTGTAACATCCCTCTCTTACATAGCTGGACTCAATCACACTACCTGGTTTCTGCCTGAAACATCCTATGTACTTCTTGGTTTTCAGCCTATTTGCCATCAGTGCTGTCCAAAATGCCTTCTTAATGCCCATCTGCCTAAATAACACCTACAGTTACTAACACTCACATCCCCCTTCCCTTGTTTTATGCAGGAATCCTCCTCTGAACCCTCAGGCTAGATTAGGTGTGTTCCTTCTGCTCCCAGAATCCCATTTGTTTCTTTCTACCACAGTATACTATCTTATCACTGTTTACAAATCTATTTCCTTTACACATTTGGCTTCTCAGATTCATCTTTGTGCCCCCATTTAGTGGGAGTTTTGTCTTCTTTGACTCCTTTGCCTTCACCACTATGCCCTCTCCCTAAATCCTGTAACTGACAAAGTCATGTTGGTTCTCCTAAACCCTTCTCTCCACTTTTACACTTAGTCCCAGCCAACATCCCTTTTGTCTGGACAATTGTTAACTGTCTCCTAATAAGTAGCCCTGCTTCCACTTTTGCTCATTCTGTACTCAATAATTAGAATATTTTTCCAAGAACAGATCACATCTCTTGTCTGCTTAAAACTTGTCAATTGCTTCCTGCTGCACTTAGGATAAAAACCAAACTGTTTACTACGGTCTATAAAGATCTACATGTCTTTATGGTTGTGACCACTGCCCACTTATCCCACATTATCTCCTACTATTCTCCCCAGAGCTCACTACTATTCAGCCACATTCGCCACCTGAAATATGCCTAGCTCATCCTTGCCCTACGGCCCTGACACTTACTACTCTCTCTGACTAAAATTCTCTTTTTGAACTTCGTACGGCTGGCTCCTTCTTGCCAATCCAGATTCAATTCAAATATTCCCCTTTCAGAGATCTCTCCAATGGCTACCCTATTTAAAGCCAGCGCACCAATAATTATTCTCTGACCGCTCATCACTACCTGGAATTTTTTTTTTAATGATTTTTCTCCTAGCTCTAGAACTCCTGCATCTCAGATTGTGGAACAGAGCTTAGTACAAAGTGGGCGTTCAATCAATGTTTGCTGAAGCATTCTGGTCAAAAATGTCACTAAGCAGAAGACCCTGCACCTGGACGAAAAGAACCAGTGGGGCGGACACATGAGTTTTCCTTCCAGATCCGCTCCTTCCTCCACTAGATCCCCGCACATTCCAGACCCCCGGCCTCCCCGCGCCCGCCCCCAGGCCTAGTTCTCGCTCCCGGAGGGCGCGGGATCACTCTCACCATCTGGTCGGAACTCAAATTCCAGGAATTCGTGGCCGAATTTGCCCTTGTGACCCACGTAGTAACGCAGATAAAAGTCACTCTCCATGGCTCGCGAAAAGCCACCGAGACCGAACCTTAATAGCGAACCGTATCGCCGCCGTATGCGCCTGAAAGTGACGTTAGTGGCGCGCGGAAGTGATGTAAGAGCAACGCCGTCGCCCCTAGCGAAGGGAATTTACTCCGGTCCACTTCCGGAGCTGGGGACAAGGCTGCCCCGCCCCTTTCGGCGGAAACGCGGTCCCTTTCACTCGGAGGCGGGGTCAGGTCAGTCACGCCCCCTGAGTCGGGGGCTGGGTAGTGGTTGAGGTTTACCAGCCAGCTTTCTACTAGCCACGGGGCCGCAATTCATTCAAGGCGAGCGACCTGTAGACCTAGCTTTAAGACTTCGGGTTGAACACCCGATTTCTGCGTCCCTCCAGGTTCAACCTCCAGTTAAAGGACACTCCACTTGTGTGAGTTGCCTCTGGACCTATATTGTCTCAACTGTATAAAATAAGGTTAAATGACCAGACCTCACAGGAGAACTCAGCTCAGGATTAGTGTACGTGTCAAAAGTTGGCTGCGACCTAACTTTGCTGGTTAAGGACCAGTTCGAAAAAATCTTTCTCGGCGATGCTTTTCCTGAATCCACAGTGGAGACTGCCATTACGCTGGAATGAACTTCCCCGAATTTATCCCCCATTTTCTCAATTTCTACCTTTCATTTCTCCCTCACTGGTCTCGGGAGTAGGTGATCTGAGTAGAGGTTAAGTTGAATATTTGACCTCCCTCTCCCCAGCCATCTGCACAATGATTTCTCAGCCCTAGCTGCACCATGGGATCACCTCAGAGCGTCTAAAAAATACTGATGCCTGGGCCCCACCCTAAACCAATTCGGTGTTTGTTGTTGTTTTGCAAAGCTCCCCAGATGAGTCAGGGTTGAGAACTACCCACCGGGCTCCTGTCTCTTCAGGCCAAAGCGCTTGACCTCTGGAAGGCTTTCTGGCTGTGGGAAAAAAATTTCCTCCTTGATTAGGCACGGAGGTAATCAAAATCCTAATTATTAGAAGACTGCTTTAGTTCATCTAAGTTCCAGCTGGGGGTGGGGGGAATGGAATTGATTCTAGAACAGTGTTGAGACGGCACCATTCTTGGGGCCTGGTGACTGTAACTGGATACTATTCTGTATTCAGACCTGTGGTCTCTGATCCTCACTCCCAATCTTGCTGTCACTCCTTTTCTCCCTGAAAAAGCATTGGCAACAGAGTGCGGAGTGGGTGTGATGGGGAGAAAAATCACTGGAGATGTATATTAAAAGAATCCTTTGTGTGACAATGATTTACTGATCAGAAGTGAACTGAATAAACTTTTTGGACCTCAGGTTTCTCATCTTTAAAATGGGCATAATAATGTTATACATCTGACAGAACTGTTTCAAGGATAAGAAACAATGTCTTGGAAATTGGAAAATACTTTGCAAACTGCAAATTACTATAAAACTGTAAGGCATTTTTTTAAAATAATTTTTTAAAAGATTTTATTTATTTATTTTAGAGAGAGGGGAAGGGAGGGAGACAGGGAGAGAAACAGCAATGTATGGTTGCCTCACTCATGGCCCTCACTGGGGACCCGACCTGCAACCCATGCATGTGGCCTGACAGGGAATCGAACCGGGACCCTCTGGTTCCCAGCCCGCGCTCAATCCACTGAGCTACACCAGCCAGGGCGGCATATTTTTTAAAAAGTACTGGATGTAGGTGGTAACAAATAAATTATATAAAAAATTGAGAAGAGAACCACTAGGTATTAAGCACCTAATAAATGTCAGTTCCAAGGCTGAGCTCATTTACAAGTGCTAGTTCTTTGAATCCTCACAACAGGTGGTGACTGAAGTTAAATATATAGAGACATTGGGTAATTACCAGAAGGTTATTTTCCAAGAGTGAAATTATAAAAATTATAATGTAACTGGTGAATCTGGGTATCTGCAGATGTGGCAAATAGCAAAAGTGCTGAGAAAATTTAAAGTACACCTGACTCCAAGCAGATTGTAAAGTGATCCAGGTTTGGGGGTGTGAGACAGCATGGTGTAGACCAGGGGTGTCAAACTCGTTTTCATCGGGGGCCACATCAGGCTCGTGGGTGCCTTCCAAGGGCCAAATGTAATTTTAGGACTTTATAAATGTAACTACTCCTTAACTAGGGACAAGGAGCTCTACACTCGGCCCTTTGAAAACAACCATGAGGCCGATATGACCCCCAGTGAAAATGAGTTTGAGATCCCTGGTTTAGATGAAAGAGCATGGTCTATGTGGCTGATGTCCCTGAATTCAGCATAATATACTGAGCAGCTACTGTGTGCCATGTGCTGGGACTACAACAGTGAACAAGACCTTTATAGAGCTTGCAGAGGAGGCAATTAAGGAGCACACAGGCAATTAAAACGTAGGGATAAAGGTTACAAGTAGGGGAAGCACAGAATACTATGGAAATACATGGAGCGGCTCCTAATCCAGTCTCGGGGCTTAAGGGAAGTCTTCTGAAGAAATGTTCCAGAGAGAGGGTCCAGAACTGTGTGGCTGGAATACACAATGAAGTTGTGAATACAGTAATGAGGTTGGAGAAGTAGCAGCAGCTAAATCATGAAGGACTTTACAAGACATACTAATTAGTTTGGGCTAAAACCCAAGGGAATTGGACTTTAATGCAAGGGAAACAGATGAAGGGGCTATAAGCAGTAAAGTAGAAAGGGGTGGGAGTGACATGATCTATTTGTATTCTAGAACGATCACTCTGGCTGCAATGTTGTAGGTTGGATTGCAAAATGGAAAGATTAGAAGTATGAAATTAAAATAAGTAGTTATTAATCTAGGATGATGAGAATCCCAGATGGTGGTGACATTCACCCCAGTAGTGGCAATGGAGACACAAAAGTGGATGAATTTGAGATGGAGTACCATAACTTAAAGGGTGGGCAAAGGAGCTTAAGATGTGGCCAGAGAGTTAGGGGGAACGCTGGGAGTACGGTGTCATGCAAACCGAAATAAGAGTACCCAAGAAAAAAGTGCCAACAATGTTAAATACTCCTTCCCAGCTCAAGGAAGATAGGACTAAAGGTGTTTACACGATTATCGAGGAGGTCCTGGGTTACCTTGGTAAAAGCAACTTCAGTGGCATGGCAGTAAAAGCAGGGCAGAAGTGTTGGGATACAATAGGCCGAATCTGTTGTGGAAGCAGAGTTACCTCACCCTGTGCGTTCGGTCTGGGCCTGAGAGAATAGAGAATACTTCTTGGAGTGCTCAAGGACTGCAAGGAGTTAGGCAGATGAAGAGGCAGAGGAGGAAGACTCGGCAGAGAACACCCCCGTGTACGTGAGCACGTCATGTGCTGCCTGTATTTTGAGGGCACTAAACAAAACTGGGTGCTCTGGGCAGTTCCTTCACTCGTCTCCTCATCTATAAAATGGGACTGATGATATTGACAGTATTTGTCCCAGGATTGTTGATGGAGAGCAAAGTAACTTACGTAGAACACTGGGCACACACTGGGGACTCAATAACCATTCACTCTCCCCTCATCAGGCATCACAATGAAACAATACTTTCAGATTTTGAAAAATGAATTTAATCTTTTTCTAGAAACAGCACACTGATGTGACAAATGCCCACATTTGATTTTTAATTCACCAAGATGATGTCAGTACAGCTAGTGAGATGCAACCCGCCACCCTTTGCCTCTGGAAGAGAAATCAGACTGCAAAGGGGACTGAGTACAGAAGCAAACAGAACTTGGAATGACAAGACAGAAAGAGTGGAGACGGTTGGTGTGACCCAACATTCTAACACGCCGTTACATCAAACATTAAATATGGTCATTTGAGGGCACGTGTGTGGGAGAGACAAACAAGGAAAATTCATTTGGGTACAATATGATGGAGTTTGCAAACCAGAACTTGACCCCCAAGTTAACAACAGCTTGTACAGAACAAAGTGCTATTTTAAAACACATGGTTTGTACAGGTATGTTTTCTCTTGTAATTTTTGTAAAAAAGTATCAAAACCTTCATGTCTTTAAATATATATATACATATACAGGTGGCTCTTTTAAAATTACTTTTCATAGCACAAAGTGTTTGCAAATACAGAGGGTTTCTGCTGATTCTTGACTATGCACATGGTGCATAGCCTGAATGAATAGAGCTTCCTGATTTCTTTTATTAGCCAAAAATCTGAAGCTGTAATTCCTCCACCTTATCCTAAAAATCCCCAATACCCTAAAAATACAGTGTGAGAAGACTCCGATACTTAATCTTCATGCATTGATAGAACAGTTTCCTCTGGAACATTTAACTGCTAACCATTTCTATAGTGTGAAATGATGAATGTATGGCGAAGTTAGGGAGTGAGGTGGGCCAGCCACATTCCTGCACCCTTCATTTCCACCAGCACCTGCCTGGACAGTGCTTGGGGGCCCCGCTGCAGACGCCGCATCTTCCAAATGCCCAGTTCTCTTTCTCACTGTTGAGAAAATCTCAGAGGCTCCTGACAACATGGAATGCTTCCGTGAAAATCTTACGACCCTTATATTAGTTTTCATTGACATATCAAAAACTTTAACTCAAATATGAAAAGCAGTCCCTGTTTCCCTTTGGCCACTGGAAAGCTTGAGGCTGAAGACTCATGTCTGCAAGTGCTGGCCACGCATCCTGATGAATTTCCCATGTACTTAGTGCCTCGTACACAATCAATGACCAAGAAATGTTTGCTTAATTGAGCCCAAAGTTAAATAGAAGTATTCTATAAAGTGCTTATATTGAACCTGTCTTTCCATCCAGCCTCACTTCTTGCTAAGTCTCCCATGAGCTTTTTGCTCATTCTAGTGAATTACATGCAGTTCCTTAAAGTCCCCATGCCATTTCATGCCTCTGTCTTAGTTTTTAAGACTTAACTTAAGGTCACTTCTCCTGTGATGGCTTTCTCGACCCCATCCCTCATCTCCTTGGGTAGAACTGACCTCTTTGAATCATAACGGTACCCTGAAAAGCATCGATTCTTTTTGCTTCCATGTACGTCTTCCTCTACTGCTACTGTGAGCTCCACAAGGACAGACAACATCTGACTGATCTGCACTCCTGCAGTGCCTGATGCTTAGTTGGTACCTAGCAAATGGTTTCAGTGAATGAATATATTGCAATCACAAAGAGAGAACTGGAAGGATCAATAGTGCTTATTGCCATAAATTTAAAACTGATCTCATTCTGAGGTTACAGGTTATCTCAAACCTGTTTTATAAGTTATCATGCTATCAAAAGTAAATAAATGAAATTTTAGTCTTTCCTGTTTCTCAAAGGCCATTTCTGCCAGTGCCTTCATAATTCCATCGGAAAGGTAGGTGCAATGTCCAGACAGGGCAAAGCAGTCAACTGGAGAAGAAAAGGGAGGAAAAGGACCTGGATCGGTTTCTTTTAAATAGAGGAAAATTATCTGATAAATTTTCTGCCCTCCCGGCATCATCTCTAAGCTTCCTTCCAGCTTTATAGTCCAATGACCCTCTGACCCTCTCTTGACTTGTTGGTATGTGATGGCGCAGGAGCAAAAGGCAACAGAAATGCAACTACACCTCGGAATGAGGCTTACAGCCTTCAGGACTAGAGGATGAACCTGACTCCTCAGATTGCATCTATTTTATTGCCACAGGACGCGTGAGGATTCCACAGTTTTGTTCTTTATCGGTTGCTCCCACAGCTGCCTCTTTCAAACGGCACTTGCAGTCTATTCAGAAAACATGGGTGTCGCTGGCAAAGTTGTGTTGCATGATCATTTTGAGCTCTCAGGCTGAATCATCCTGACCCCATTCATTATTCTTTTCTGTGAAGGCCAGGACCCAACTGAAAGTTTAGATATTTTGCATTAGTCACTGTTATCATTTCCCCAGGAAATTCCATTTCTTTGGAGGCAGGTTACAGAAAAAGTTGCTTGTTTTGTGTAAATTTCAATTTCTTCATTTTTCTTCAGTCAAAAATTATTTTACTTTCCATTCTTGAAAGAATAGTAGTAAGTGATTAAACTCCATAGGAGTTGGCCACCTCTTTTTAAAATTCTATTTGGTAATGATCATTCTAGGTCAATTGCATTCACCCTCTCAAAGGAGCTTTCTGGAACACCAGCCCATACCTATCATGAGGAAATTGCTTGTTTGTGCAAAGCATAGTGCCCAGGCTCCAGAATATGGTTTTCTCAGAACATAGGAGACCATGAGTGATGCAGAGAAAGGTCTCAGGCACAGGGTGACAGGACACCGGAATGTCTGCCTCGAAATTCGAAGGGCATCGAGCTGGTGAGACATCCGAGCTTCACTGAGTTGGGGGCAACTGGGAAGTAGGGGAGAGGAATTTGCTTAAATGTGTCAAGTTCCAGGTATGTTAAGGTTAGATCCATGTTCTCTGCTCCTACTTAAGCCAAACATGTCTGTGTCACGTCTCGGCCCTGGTTCTCCAGTGGGCGCAAAGTCGTAGAACAGCAGAGTTAAGAAAAGACCTTGGACGAGAGAGCCAGCAGGGACTGAATTCCTTCTGGGTCATGTTTTCAATGGCAGACCCCACAGAGAGAAAAAGAGCACTTCTCCCCACCTCCCCCAAGGCCCAGGAAGAGCAAAGAAAGTTTCCATAGTGAAAAAAAATCTGTACATATGCCTAGAGTTTTTCCTTTTATTTACAAAGCAGTAAAGCAAATCCCTGTGTGAACATAGATATCCAGTGTACTATATAATATTGCGTTTGCCATTTCCCCCTCAAACAGGACTTTAGATTTGTCCACTGTTCCTGACTTAAGCCCCAAACTAGTTTCTTCTATATGGACACATGATGGCAACTAACCTGTGTGTTTCACTCCCCACCCGAGGGAAACGGTGGGGAGTAAGAGGAAGGGAGAGGTGGAGATGTAACAAAACCTATCCCACCATCTTTATCCTCGTCGTAGCATCTCTCAGAGGTTCTGTGCCTAAGCCACTTCCTAGAGTAAACTTGGGCTGATCTGGAAGCATCTCCAGTTAGCTCTCTGTAAGTAGGGAAGGTACCCTCGGGGTGCTTCAGAGGAACCTTCATGAATTCAACCCAAGTGTCCGGAAGCAAAATGAGCTTACTTGAAATGCTGAAGTTTAAAACAAGGAGTAGCCAAGGTTCAGGCATGTTCTCACCTGAGCTCACGAGAACGTCTGTGGAAAGTGTACGCTGGCCTTGACCACACAGGAGAAAGCGCAGGTAGGAGCCACAGAGCCATGGGTGAGCTGAAGGGCTTTTCCTGACTGACGGGGGTCCCAAGAATAGCCCGAGGTGGAAAGATTCTGCCACTTCCACTACATGTTTGCACACTCCATGGTACCTGTCTTCTGAGCCACATTTCCAAAGGCTTCTCTGAAATCTACAGATACCCTCTTTAACATATATTTATCTTTATGCATGTGAACAGCCATAGGTGTGCCTCTTCTCTAGATTTTTCTCTTGCGCACACATACAAACACAGATGCACACAGTCTGTGCGGTGGGCCAGTCACACCCAAAATAAATACTCTCACGTCTCTAAGTCATTTATAGAACTAATCTTATTTTTGAAGTTTGTTAATAAATAATCTAAACTGGGGAGGGAGTTGAAGTGTTTTTTTTTTTCTTTTTTCTTTTTTTTATGTTGATGGATAGCCACAAAGCATAATCATTTTTATTTACAAACCCCCCCCAAATTCCAAGACCTAAAAAATCCCCCCCAAATCAAATACTCTCTCTGTAAATATAGTTTTTAAGTGATGAGTCAGCTACTGTGCCATCGGCCCCGTTTGGTTCTGTACATCACGTTAGTCACTCAGCAGTAGCCATTCCATGAATTCCTCATGGGTAGTGCAACCAGTTAAAAAGTGTATAAAACATTATACATATAAAAACTCTCACATCCTTTGGATGTTTGCAGTTCATCATAACTTTGTGGTTACCTTTCTGCAACATAAATTAGAAAAAAAAATCTCACATACACACACGCGCGCGCACACACAGACCCATATACCCTTCCATTCAGGCAAACAACATCCAGAGAGTGTAGTGCATGGAACTGAATTCCGCGAGGCACGAAGCGGGCGGTCCCGTCCTCAGGGCAGTCCGTCATCTTCGAGGCTTAGCGCCACTCGCTGGGGAGACACAGCACGGAAACCCTTGTGAGACCCACAGGAGTTACTTTTGAGTGTGCATGAGGCACCAGGCATTCTGTTACTTTACGGGCATTAACGCACATTGTCAAACTACCCTAAAGAGACAGGTTTGTCATATTTATTTTACAGATGAAAAAACTGAGACTCAGTGAGCTTAAACATTGGTCCTGGATCACGTAGCAAGTGGGTGAACTAAAATTTAAACCCAGATCTGTGTGAATCCAGAGCTTTGGCTTTCTCCATCATTCTATTCTGTGTCTTTGTAAAGGAGGGCTGCAGAGATCTAAACTTTCACAATCCTTATAGGATTTTAGGTTTTCTCAACTTCAGTGGGTTAGTTCTGGCATATGTTTAACCCTAGGTTATTAACTGCTTGGTTCTAGCATGCTAGTCACAGTTAGGAAGGTAATCTGCTGCACCCCTCCCAACTGACTATACAGAATTGGAAGGCAGTGCAGGTCAATGAAATTCCATACCTTTTCCTTCACCCACGACTTTCAAATCATTAGATGCTACACTTCCCTCTATGACAAATGGCTGACCACTGGATGGTGAAACCACTAATCCCTGAGCCAGTCTATTCCACTGTGGACAGTGGACCTAAGTTCTCTCCTGCAGTGACATGAAACCTGTTTCTTTATATCTCCCGAAGTTCCCTGATTCTGTGTCTTAGACTCAGAGAGTTCTATCCTGACGACACTTGAAATTTGCAGAGTGAGCTCCCTTCCTTCAGAGCGTTTTCTTCTCCAGGCTTTCCCCAACTGGCCCTGTTGTAACCCTATTGCCCACTCACCCACTTCCTGGACACCCTCCTCTGCACAGACCCGTGTTTCAGTATCTCCTCCTCACAGCGACGTGAATCTGGGCTAACCACCACCCCTCTCTGAGCTCCAGCATCTATCAAACGGGAATAATAACAGGGCCTGCTTTCTCGGGTGGTTGGGAAATCAAACGCGATAGTGCATGAGGAGTGCTAAATATAGTACCGAACACACACAGGGGCCAGAGTATTCCAGATCGCCCTGACCAGCATGAACCACAAGCACACGAGCATTTTCAGGTCGCTGAGAATACTGGCGTCCAGAGTATCACTGACCCCACGACACAGTGGGAAGAGCATGGGTTTTTGTGAATATACAGACTGAGTTTAAATCCCGGTTCTGCCACTTCCTAGTTGTGATCCTAGGTGTCATTTAATTTCTGAGTCTGTTTCTTCATCTGCAAAACAAGGCTAATTACATTAACTTTATCGGTTACTGTAAAGACTAACCGAGCAAATGTACGTAAAACACTGAGTGGTGTCTGATACACAGTACGTTCTTACTAAATGCTGATGTTCTCACTCTCCTAGCCTGTTTCTCTGCAACTGGCAGGAGCTTATTCCTCGGTTCTGCTGTAGATTCACTAGGAATGGCTGCTCCTGAGTGGTTACTTCCCTCTCTGGAAACAATGCCACATCCCACGCACCGAGTGCTTTGTGACGCACAGAGCACTCTCACATGTGCCACCTCCCTCGAACTTTATAAACTCGGGAAGCAGACAGAGGGGTGGTTACTATTCCTATGTTACAAAAAAGTGAGCAGAGATGTGACTAAGATCACAGGGCTACAGAACAGTGGAACTGGGAGTCATCTCTGCACTCCAAGCTCAACATTTCCTCCACTGTGCCCTCCCTGATCTTTAAAAATTACTTAAGCAGCTGTTTGCTTGGACTGGCCCAGACTAAGGACCTCAAGGCCACCTGTTAGCACCCTCACTTGCTCAACTTCATTTCCCACGTTTCCCCTCCACGTACAATTTGCTTCAGCAGCAACTCTGCCTGCCCTGCTCACACTCAGTCATGTCTTCCACAGGCCATTTCCTCCATCTGCAACTAACCCATCTTTTCTCTTCGCCCCAGTACCCGGCTTACAGGATGCAGCCTTCCAGGACCAGAAAGCCTCTAGGATTGGCTGTACCTGCCTGGGTCACACCCTCTCTCGTCAGCCCCTCGGACTCAGAGCGGCACTGCCCTACCTTGCACTTGACGACAGGCAGTTCGGAAAGAGGGTTCTTCGGGAGTTGGTGCCGCTGTGACCTTGGTTCTCCCGGCAAGACAAAAAGCTCCTTGAGGGCAGGGGCTGGGTCTTCCAGTTCTCTGGTCTCCCCAAGACAGGGCTCTGCCCACAGTGGGCGATCAAAGCTGCTGATTGCCTGACGGGGGATGGACTGGATGACCTAGATGGTTACACGCAGCCCCCTGACTCTGCTACACAACCACGACACCTGCTTCAGCCACCTGGTAGCTCCTGCTCCCCCGACAAGCCACGCCCTGTTGTGCCTCTCAGCCTTTGCATACGCTTCTTTCTGGAACGCCAGTGTCCTCCTTCTCTACATGGAAAACTGTTATGACTCTTCCAAGGATGCAGTTTATCTGTCACCTCATCTGTGAGGCATTTCCTGCTAAATTTCCCAAGCAGAATTAACAGCTCCCCTGTTGGTTCATTCAACAAATATTTACTGGCAGCCGCCTATGCTGTGCTAGGCATCGGGGACACAGATTAATCAGATAGTCCTGCCTTCAAGGAGCTCACAGTCTGGTGGGAAGACCAAAGAGTAAACAGACAAGGTGACCAGAGTGTGACAGGTGCTGTGATGGAAAGAGGCTGTGGGAAAGCAAAGGACGCCAGGGAAGGCTTCCTGGAAGAGAGGGCTCCAGAGCGTCCACCATGGCACTTGGCATACAGTTGTACAATAGGAGGTGACTATCTCTAACTCCTGCCAGCTCCTTGGGAGCAAGTACGCTCCTTCTTTACTTCGGAACACTTAGCACCTAACGTGGTGCTTGGCTCATAACCAGCATATGCTTGGCTTATAACCAGCATACAGCATTTGTTGAAATGAATACATTTGAATTGAATGGCCACAGTTACCCTTCCAGCTCAAAGGTTCTGAAAACGTACTCGGCAGAAAGAAAGACATCTGGTGTCTTTACTTCCAGGAGGAGCCTCTAGGGAAAAAGATGGTCCTGATACCCTCCCACCCCAACTACCTGCCCCAACATTTCGGTGTCCCCAGGGCCTAGAACAGTGCCTGGCACATGGTAGGTTCTTGATAAGTGTTTCAAGGAATGGAGGAAGGGAGGGAGGAAGGGAAGGAGGAAGGAAAGAAGGGAGGAAGAGAGGAAGGGAGGAAGGAAGGGAGGGAGGGAGGAAGGGAGGAAGGAAGGGAAGGAGGAAGGAAGGAAGGGAGGAAGAGAGGAAGGGAGGGAGGAAGGGAGGAGGGAGGAACTCTTCCAGTAAGGAACACTTACTGCAGGGTAGACGTGGCCAATCTGCGCAGTCCTTCCTATGTGGAGCTCATCTTCGTCCTCTTCTTCTGTTGTTTTCCTGTACACGGGGTTGTCAAAGTTCATGCTTTTGGTGTTCTTCCGCTTCCAGTTTCTCCAGATCAGGTAGCCGCTCGAGCACAGGAGGGCTATCACCGCTGGGGGGAGAGACGCGTTACCGGGCCGCCAGTGGCTCCGGCCGCGCTCAGACATCAGTGCGTCTCCGGCCATCTCTCTAATTTTACTGCTCCCGTCCCTGAGGCTCTGTCGCTGCATGCTCTTTTTCTGCTGCCTGGAAGTCCTTTTCCTGTCTCTTCCCGCATTAATTACTCATCCTTCAAATCCAGCTCAAATGTGAAACCTTGCTCAATGTCTCAGGGTGGAGCCAGCTGCTCCCTCACATGTGTTCCCAGACCATGGTATTGCACTTTACACATGTGTGCCCCAACTAACTAGCCCGAGCTCTTTGAGAGCAGGGACTGAGTCTTCTCTCTCTCCCTCCCTCCCTCCTCCTCTCTCTCTCTGCCCAGGGCCCTCCTTGCACTGAGTAGGTGCTCAGTAACATGTGCTGAGTGAATGAGTGAATTTCTTCGCCACGCCTTAGCCCTAATGCTGCTGCTTCCCTGGGTGTCTCTAAGAAAACCATTCTCTCTCCGAATTGGAGGGGCTCTGCAAGAAGAAGACAGAGGAGGGAAACACAGGCTCTGAGTCAGCATAAATGAGCATGTTAATGCTTAAAGGAAGGAGTTCTCAGACAGACCTGGGCAAAAATGAAGCAAGCGTGTTCCTAAGATAGCAAGCAATCACCCCGAGCATTTACATGGAGGCTGGATGACAGCTATCCAGGGTGCGACAGAGGGGGTTTCCACTCTGGTAAGGTGATGACAATTAGCACCTATTAAAGACAGGGACAAGGCCAGGGTGCCTGTCACCACTGTTACTATTCATTGTTCTGAGACAGAGCGATGCAATGAGGCCCGACGAGGGGCTGAAGGGCACGTATACGGGAAAGGGAAAAACAAAAGTGTTATTCTTAACAGATATTGTATGTCTGGAGAATCTTAGAGAAGCAGATGAAAAACCTTTAGAAATAATTTTAGTTAATCAAGAATCACATAAAAATCAATGGTTTTCATATTATTCAGCAATAACTAATCAGAAAATGGAGTGGAAGAAGAACACATTCATAATAGCCTATCGAAAACTATAAAACTCCTGGGATAACCTAGTAAGGTCCACGCAAGTCCTACGTGAGCCACAGAATCCCACTGAAGGACACGAAAGGAGGCTCCGACACGTGGAGAGGTACGGCGCATTCCTTGATGGGAAGCTTCAATATTGTAAACAGGTAAATCCTCTCCACATCAATTTATACAACCAAAGAATAAGTTGTCACCATAATTTTTATAGATTAACAAGATAATTCTAAAGTTCATCTTGAAGAGATATTGAATAAAAATAGCTGGGAAAAATGTTCCAAGAATAATAATGCTCTGTTAGATATTAAAACATATCACACAGCTGTGCTTCTAGCACGTCGGGAAGACGGATGACTGCTGGAGGAGCATAAATAGCCTAGAAGCAGATCGCAGTGTGTGTGAGCACGCGGCTTAGAGCAAAGACGACAGTTCGAGTCGGAAGGAAAGGACACACTGTTCAGCAACGGTCCAGGGAAAATGAGACAGGCATACAGAAAAAAAGGTTGAATCTCGGCCTCCCACCATCCTCTCAAATAAATTCTAAAGGTATTAAATGCATTAGTATTTAAATACTAAAAAAATGTTTAAAGGAGCAGAAAAATACATAGGGAGCTATTTTAACAATTTAGAGTGAGGCAAGCCTTCCGAAGCCAGATCCAAAACTGGTAACACAAGAGACTAACATATCTGATACTTTAAAATTTTAATTTATGCACGGCAAAAGATACCATTATGAAGAAAATATTTGTGGCATGTTTAATGTTCATTATGTATAAACATTTCTATAAATAAGAGTAAGACAAAGAACCAATAGAAAAAAAAGACTGTGAATAGGCAATTCATTCAGGATGAAATATAAGTGGCTAATCAGCTTACGAGGCAGGAAAAGCAGCAGGGAAAGAATACTCATCTTTCTCTCCTCAGATTAAGAAATGTAAAATACTGTATTGATTCTATCAGAGCGGATTATTGTCGAGGAAACAGCCCGCACATGCCCTTCAATAGAGCAGAGGATGCCGGGAAAGAGGTTGTTTTCTCTTTCACTAACCAGAGCTCAGAGTACTGCCCACCCGCTCCACCCAGTGCAAGGCCAGAAGAGCCTCCCCATCATCTCTACTGCTGAAGCCTTTCAAGGCCAATTCAAATGCCATCTTCTCCAGGAGTATTTACCATTCCCTCTCCTCCAGAGTATCATGCCTCCGTTACAGCACACGACATGTATTAATACCCCTGCATAATCACTTGTTTTATGACTAAGTCTGATTAAGGACCGAAAGCTCTTGAAGTCTTTTTTTCTTCCCTGGATTCTTGGGACTTGGCACAGTCCCTTGCACAGTGTAGAATTAAAAAAAAAAAAATTCACTCACTAACTCACCACCGTATTGGGGATTCCCAGGATAAGTGGGCAAAGTCTTTGACCTTGAGATACTACTCACGGGCCAGTAAGGGAGGTAAATCTATGAATGGACAATCACAATCCAAAGATCCCACCAAGAGATGACACAGGTGTGAGACGGATGTACAGGAGACGACGTGGACATTGGGGTGGGGAGAATGAGTCAGCCCCTGGCGTTTTTTTGTGAGATCTAACGAAATGTTATATTCCGGCCAGGCGATCTCCTATTTCCCCCCACCCCCCACGCCATTTCCCATCCCTGACTTTGCTCATGCTGTCTTCACTGCTTGGGTTGCTCTCGATCCTTCTTCACTTGGCCGACTCAGCTCAAATATATTGTAACTTCCACCAGGAAACCTTCCCTGCCTGCTTTTCTTCTCTTCCAATTCTAAGTTAAACGCTTCCTTGGCACTTCCACTGAACCACATATGGCTTAATTTTAGGGCTTACCATGCCATAATCCAATTATCTGTGTTAGGTTTGTCTCCCCGACAAGACTATAAACTTGGACAGGAACCATGTTACCCGTTTTCAGCCACCTCCCCTCCCCCTGTCACAGAGGCTGGTACATTGTAGCTGCTTGATAAACGTCTGTGGGAGACCGGACAGAAAGAACGCGGGCTGGCACGACCGAAGCGATGGTAAAGCTCCCCTCATTAATTCAACAAACATTTTACTTCCTCCCATGTGCCAGGCACCGCTGGGAGCTGGGGGCAGGGCGAGCGTGAGAGATGCCACCCCTGCTCCACGAAGCCTGCAGCTCAGCCTCACGTGGCTGGCATGCAGACGGTTGCCTGGAGCTCAGTCCTAAAGGGCCCCATGTGCCAAGCTAAGAAACCAAATTAAATCAGGACTGGGAGGTGGGCAGGGAGGCTGCCAGGGCAGAAAAAGGTCATGGCACAGGTCAGCACGCTAAGTGCTCTGTCCTTCTGCAGCTTTCCCCCAGACCTGGGCAGGTCCCCCCGTTCTCCCCAGCGAGCTGGGGCCACACTCACCCATGGGCACAAGGACCCCGATGACGGCAGCGGTGACTGTTGAACCCATCTTGCCACCTTCATTCCCATCTGCAAAATACAAACATTTGCAGGATGATGCCTCTCTTGTTTCTGGTGGTCGGTCTGTCTGTCTGTCTGCACTATCAGTTTATTTTAAAGAAGTAATTAAAATGGACATATCGTGTAGTGGAATCAAGAGTACAGGCTCCTGGGTCAGACTGCTTGGGTTCACGTCCAGCTTTACTACTCCCTACTTGTGTGACCTTGGCAAGTTATTATATATTATAAATATATTGCTTTACCTTGGGGATAGTATTACCTACCTCCTGGGGATACTGTAAAGATTAAACGAGATGATTTATGTGAAAGGCTTACTTAGCACATGCCTGGCACAGCCTTGCTTAGTTCGAAGAGGGTGGGCAGTGGGGTATAGGGTACATAAAAGCACATTCTGAACGGGAAAGTGCTTGGAAAGTGAACTGTAGCCTTTACAAAGTCTGTGGTATCATCCTTTTCACTTTCACAACCATCTTCACTGTAACGTCTGTGCGGCACTTCGCAGTTTAAGGCGTCTGTCCCGTGGACCCGCAGGACAGCCCTCCGAGGCGTGGAGAGCCCAGGATCTACTTTTGCTCCAGGAGAGGAAAGGGCTGCCCCCTGGCGGAGGCACAAGTGCCATGCTCTCGGTGTGTCTGTGCCTCCGCGTTATTCTAAGGGAGCCTAACTATTCTTTTTCTTTTTTAAAATATTTTATTTATTTTAGAGAGAGGGGAAGAGAGAGAGAAAGAGAGGGAGAGAAACATCAGTGTGTGGTTGCCTCTCGTTCATCCCCTACTGGGGCCTGGCCTGCAACCCAGGCATGTGCCTTGACTGGGAATCAAACCAGCAACCCTTTGGTTCACAGGCCAGCACTCAATCCACCGAGCCACTGCAGCCGGGGCAGGAGACTAATTATTCAGGGGAGGAAAGAGCAGCGCTGCTTACAAAGCTTACTGTGGCAATGCCCTGGCCTCTCCCTCAGGGCTCGAGCAAACATCAGGCAGCAAAGGTAACGCCTAGCGCACGGTGAAGCCAGTGGGGACCCCTGGTCAGGGGCTTGGCCCGGGTGAGAGGAACCGGAATTCACACGCGTTCCACTGCCTCTCCAAACTTCCGGGAAAGTGCTCTGAAAATCCAGCTTCTGCTGGGAGGACAGCCCCAGTTGGAAAGGGGCGGCAGGGCTGCTGGGTTTCTGGGCCATGCGTGTATGGGAAAGCTCTTAAATAAACTCCCCTTGGCAGGTAACTCGATTAAAAAGGTATTTGCTGGTTAATGAGACAGAACTTTTCTAGCAGTGATAATTACTGCTTCTGATGATTTAACAAGCGGTGAACTTAATTACTTTTATCCCAGGGTTTGGAAAGAGGCACTAGCAGACTATTTACGAATGTTATCATCTGAGGACCCTACTGAGGGAGCTGAGAACTGAGACCAGCGCTGCTGAAGGTTCCAGACCTAAGGGACACTCCCTCACATACACGTTGTAACACGCGACACACAGACACACACCCAGAGCAGCAGAGGCTGTGAGTGTGCGAGCACTCCTATTTCCACCGTCTCCTTTGCCTCTCATGGCGGTCTTGTGAAGCAGGTAGGTTATTATTATTCCACTTTGTAGGTAAGGAAACTGAGGCTCAGAGACAGAAGGTAGCTTCCTTCAAGACCCTCTATAAGTTAGGGGCACCTAAGACCCCTACATCGCAGGTGGGCCCTCCACCTCCCTCTGCTTCCTCCTCAGACACACCAACCTTCAGCTCTGGTATGATCTCTCCTTCCCACACAGTGCCCCCCGCTGGCTCCCTATGTCGTGAAAGAAGGCAGAACTCATTTCCTTACAGTGCTGGGAGTGGTTGCTGGTTGCAGGGCTTGGGGTGGACGGGCTGATGCCGGGAGCCCTGGGGGCGTTCACTGAGCTGGGGACGGCAGCGGCCAGGCTTGGTGTCTCCGCGCTGTGGCTCTGGTCGGTGGGTCTGTGGGCGGGGGTCCCCGGGGCTCCTGTGGAGTCAGACACTGTCCTCGTCGTGGTAGAGGCTGAAGTCGTGGTTGAGGTAGATTGAGGTGCTGGAGGGAAAATACCATGGGGGTCACTTGGACAGAGAATTGTATTGCTTCGTGCCTGAATTATTGCCTCTGTGGATTCTATTTAGGAACTCATCCTCGTGGCTCAGCTCAAATGCCACCTCCGTGAAGCCTTCCTGAATCCTCCTGAATGGGCTCTGATCTTTCCTTTAGCTGAATCCCAAGCACTGTGTCTCTGTTCATACTGTGTGTTGATTTGATAAAGGTGAGTGATTAAAACGAGGCCAGAGAATCGGGTCTGGGCAAGACCACTGAAAAAGCCTGGGGGGCGGGGAAATCATATATATAGAAGGATTTTACACACATACTGTTATACCATTGGGTTTAAAATCTCATTCCATTTGAAACAACTGGATCTGGAAATCACAAATGATGCAGCAGACTTATGCTCAAAGAAAAAGCCGTGGCCTTGCATCAAGACTGGGGAAAAACATAATTTTATCTGGTTGAAGTGCTAACTATTCGTGCCAATCATGTCACAAAAGGGCTTCTGCTTAGTGTGTGAAGTTCTGGGCAAGAAGTAGGCAAGCTCGTATCCGCCCGCATGTGCGCATACACCGCAACTAAAGCCGCGGGATCAAGGGCTCTTCATTTGAAGTCTTCAGGGGGTTCCAGAAAGGCCCTGATAATGAATTAAAAATGTCTGTGTATGTGCACTGTTGGGGGGAGTGAGAAGAGGAAAGGCTTGGAAGGACCCTGGGGGACACCAGCATTCAAGGAGGGAAAAGCGGAGGAGCCTGCAAAGAAAACCGGAAGCCAGAGCAGATGGAGGAAAACCAGGAGCACACAGTGTCCGAGAAGCCAAGGGAGGGTTTCAGCAGGATGGGGTCCGGCACGGCCAGGGGCCTCCCATCCTGCAGGGCCGCTCACCTCGGTAACACCTCTTCATGTCTGGGCCCAGCCACATTGTGTCAGGACAGGCACACGTGTACTTGGGAGAGTGGCCGGAGGTCTGAGGAGCAGGAAGGCACAGGTACTCGCAGCCTCCGTTGGGCTGGGCGGTCAGCTCACAGGCGTCGGCAGCTGATGGGGGGGGGGGGGGGGGGGGAGAGGGAGAGAGAGATGGGGCACAGACGGGACCTGCCAGGTCTTCCTTCCTCCCGAGGACGACGCCCCTTCCACTCAGCTTGCTCAAAAAGCTTTCTCTACTGCTTTTATTGGGCACCTTCCAGCACTGTACCTGGTGCTTCATCCCCACTTTCATTTAATCCTGATACCACCTCTTGGAGGTGGGCAGTATGCCCCAGACTAACAGATAAAGGACACCTAGCCTCACAAGGAGAATAAACTCGTCTAAACTGTGGCTCTAATAATTTTGGAAACAATTTAAACTGAGGTGCATTAGACTTCAAAGTTCATGTTTTTCCCTGATGCCACACACCACTTCTCTTTCTTATTTACATTTCTAGATTTAGAATAAGGCAGCAGCCCCATCTCCTTACCCACTAGGCTTTCTCACCTTCACCCCGGCAGCTGACCCCTCAGTGACAGTCAGACTTAGTGTATCCCAGTGCTAGAGGAGGGGACAAGCAAGTAGCAGGGTTCCCGGCTTCTACTCCCGACCGACAAACTGAATCATTCTCTGGCCACAGGATGTATTAGTTCACGCTACTGTCAAATGGACACAGGTACTGGATGAGAAGCAGCTGCTCCTCATGGCAGGAGCAGCTCCGGAGACCGCGCTGGAGTTTCGTTCTGCCTCCTGCTGACCCTGTGTTGCCTCTCTGCGCCGCAACCTCCGCAATAGTTAAATGAGAGCAGCGACACCGACGCGCACTTCCGGGACTGGCAAAAATAGGGCATTTATACATTTCTTTTTACCCAGGACTATTTCACCAAGAGCTTGCTTGAGGCAAAACGAGATGAAATGCACAAGAGCAGGGCACTCTCCGATGAGGGGGGCTGCCGCCGTGGCTCCTGGGGGCGCTGAAACGCTGTGTCGCCCGAGGGTGAACCAGCAGCCTGCCTCGCAGAGGGAGCGCACGTGGGCAGGGGGCCTGGGGCCAGGGAAGGCTCACCTCTCGGCTGCTTCAGCTCATGGAAGACGACAATGTCATGTGGGTTATTGAGGTTCTCAGCGAGGACGGAGATTTCCAGGCCATTGAGCCGATTTGCACTGAAAATGGCCTCGTTCTCCAAGTCTGTCCAGAACACCTTGTCCTGCGGGCACAGACACGAGGATGGGCGGCTCGGAGCCCAACTCCATGGCCTCGGTCCGCGGGCTCAGGCCCAGACCACAGCCACGAGAACAGCCCTGCCGTCTCCCCTGTCCCCTCCCACACACAGACTCACAGTGGGACTCGTGGCCTCTGATCTGTGCCGCGTGCTCTGGTTCCCTTCTCTCTCAGAGCTATTTGCTGATTTTGTGCTTTGGCCTGGAGGCTGCTCATTAATGCTTGGCTAGGCCTGCTTCCTGGAGCCCGGTACAAACCTAAGTCTGGGTCTCTAATAGTTGTCACCGTAATGGGTGCCCCAGACCAAGATTGGCGGGGATTTGTGAGCTACTGAGGACTGTTCCCTGCTGGGCCTCCTGCATCCAGTGGCAAGTCCACACAAGCTTGGATGTGCATCTGGGGACATATTCACACTGACAGGCACAGCATGCAGCCTCATGCACGATCCGGACACTCTGCCACATGCTCACGTACACACAAAGGCACACTTGCACCTAAATAAGCACTTGTCCAAGTATTAGTATATGTATTTACATGCACAAGCACCTGCATGTACAGGAATGAACTCTCTTAAATGCATTCACATACACACATACACATACATAAACTTTACACGTACATGTCACACAAATGCATAAGCATATACACACGTCTGAATACACCTGTCTTTTGAAGCAGGGGTTGGACTTGCAGGTGGGGCTTTGCCCATGAATTCAGACCACTGCTACGTGATATCGATCCTAGCAAATACTGCCAATGCCCACCACAGACCACTGTCCCTTTGCCTTCCCTCCCCTTGGTGGCCGTTAGTTTGGGGGAAGAGGTAGGTGTCTGGGACCTTGGTGGGTTCTCGCTTCCTCATTCCCCCAAGGAGAAGGGTTGTTAGGGTCAGAACACCAGAGGGTCTTAACTCTCACCCTCCTGGGATCTTCTTGAGGACTGGGATAATGTCGGATTCACTTCTACGACCCCAGGGTCCAGGAAATGTCAGTAAAAGTGTGCTGAGTTGACTAGCATCTCTCAGGCCATTTCCAACAATAAATGATTCTAAGGAAACAGAGATTCTTTCATCCTCCCTCCCTTTACTGGGTACCTTCTGTCTGTGTGCAGGGTGCTGGGAGTTCCGAGAGAAAACACACATGGTCACCTCTGAGCAGTGCCCCGAGAGCGCGGCCTTGGGAAGGGAGCACAGGAGAGGCTGCCGGGTGGACGACGGGCAGCAAAGCCTTTGCACGGAGGCAGCTCACACAGCGCACACCAACACACCAACTGGCCTCCCCGTCCCTTTGTTTCCACGTGGAAAACTCTCAGGGGTTATTCCATCGGAATAACCCTTTGCTGCCTTCCTGATGGGGCCAGGCCTGCCCTCCGGGGCTCACCTCAAACACAGCTACCCCAAAGGGGTGGCTCAGGAAGTCGGGGGAGGAGATCAGCATCTTTCTGTTGCCTCCACTGAAGTCAATGCTGGACAGCTGGTGCAGTTTGGAGTCGACCCAGTACAAGCGCTGGTTCAGCAAGTCTTGGGGAGGAAAAGGGGGACGGAGGACCCAGGCTGGGACCACAGCCTGGATCTCTGCTCCTCTGTACCTCCCCCCACCCACATCTCTGGGCCAGGCCTCAGACGGAGGCCACTCGGGGGCAGCCACCAGGAAACACAGATGCTGGCACTATGAGGGGGCTCAGGACAGCGGTCGGTTCCAGGTGCTGGAAGAGCCCACAGTCTCAGGAAGGCAGGGCTCACCCAGGGTGATTCCATTGGGCCACTCGATACTGTCTGACACCAGCGTTTGCCGGTCCGCACCATTGAGCCCAGACTTCTCAATCTTGGCCTGGTACCCCCAGTCAGACCAGTACATGAACCTGAAAGAGAGAACGACCCAACAGGGCTTCTTGTCGAGGACATGGCTGGGGGGTCTGGATCACAGGGCTCAATGCCCCACTGAATGTTGAGGATTATGCTTAGTAGGGGCTGGGAAGTCCTCTGAAACCCAGTGCAGCCATCAAACCTTAGACTTAGCAGGCGCTTTAGCCTTCACCTCCTCTGAGTCTTGGGCAGCCTATGTTCCTGTGTCCAACGGCCTCTGCTGGCCAGCCTGGGAGCCCGTCTCTCACTTCCAGCAGCTCCAGCCAGAGCCCCAGCAGGCCAGGGTGGGCAGGGCCCTTGTCACCCATCTCTTACTTTTCCAGTCTACAGAGGAGGAAGCGACCCCAGTACCAGGGTCACACAGCTAGAACTGCCTAGGGCTTCTCTCCCTTTTTTGTTGAACATTTATGGAGTACTTACTATGTGCCAGGCACTGGGCTGAGTGGTTTCACCTCATCTACTTACATCAGGACTATGGAGGAAGTCAAAGGGAGGCAGATTTGGGAATATGAGAAAACAAACAACAATTTAAAAAAACACTTTCTAACGGGCAGAACTGCCCCAAATGAAACAGGCCACAGGAGAGGCGATGGGCTCCTGTGTTTGGAAGTGTCCTCGGGACGGACTTCCTGCCCCAGGCGCTCTGCCAGGCTGGCTCTGAGATGTTCTCATTCTACGGTGGGATGAGTGAGGGGTACAGCCCAGGAGAACCCTGGTGACCGATGCCCCCAGAACCCTTGGTTGGGGGCTAACAGGCTGAGGGGCTTGGGGCCCTCCAAAGCCCTAAGACAGCTCTTATGACGGACACCTGAGGGCTGAGTGCATACGGTGGGAGGATGGGAAGTTCTGAGTAAGGGCGCTCACCCTCGCAGGGGGTCAACGGCGATGGCCCGGGGTTCACTGAGGTCATGGCTGAAAAGAGTACGGCGGCGGCCGCCATCGACGGTGGCCACGGAGATGGTCTTGTTGCCCGAGTCGGTCCAGTAGAGGTGCTTGTGGACCCAGTCCACCGCCAGGCCCTCCGGAGAGTGCAGCTGCTCGTCGATGAGCACCTCCTGCTCCGCCGGGTCGCTGGCCTTGTCCATGTAGGCGCTAGGAGCAACCAGAGCTGGCCATGGGGCAAGTGTCCTGCCCACGTGTCCCTGTGGGGCTTCCCGTGCACCCTCCTCTCTCTCCCCGCTGGGCCACGGCAATGGATTTTAGGGGAGCTTGGCTCATTCTGTTCAACACATGCCCAGGCCAGCAGGGCAGGTGTAGAGGCTTGAATCGGCCAGAGCCTCTGGCCCAGTGGAGCTCAGTTTAGTGGGGGAGAGAAATTTGTAGCCAGATTATTACAGTATGATGTGATATGGAAAGTATTTGGGCCATAGCAGCAGAGAAATGGAGACGACACCATCCTGGAGGGTTGCAGAAGGCTTGGGAGTTGGGTCCTGAAGGACTCGTTCGTTGGGAACACAAAGAACAGAAAGCAGAGGGACAGCGTGTGCCAACGCCCAGAGGTGTGGAGTACTGAAGGAGGTGAGGGATGTGTACATCGGTGGGGTGTGAGACTGGAAGTGAGTGTAGGAAGGGGCCACGCGGCCCCGACTCTGCAGGCCATGCTGAGGCGTTGGGGTTTACCCTGGAGCAGGTCATTGAACAGGAAGAGGACACGGTCAGATGGCCACGTTAGGCCACTGTGGCACCTGTGGACTATGAGACGGAATGGAAGGAGAGGGAATGAAGGCAGGGAGACTGGTCGGGAGGGTGTTTACGGCATCCAGGAGAGAGAAAGAGGGTCTGCAGGGAGGCTGCACCAGTGAGAGTGGAGAGAAGGGCCTGAAAGCCCAGTAGACGCTCAGGAGGCAATATTAACAGGACTTTCTGTCTCCCAAGCGCTGTTTTTCCCAAGGTTTTCTCCTCCCCCATAACCTCCCTCCAGGCAGTAATTCCACAGCGGCCACTGCCATCCATACCTCAGACTCTCCCATCCCGACAACTCTCCTAAGCTCCAGGCTGTAAAGCCAACTGGCCCCCTCTGTGTCCCACCCAAAACTCCTCCCCTCCCCTCGGCCAGCAGCCAGGCTGCCCAACCCACCCCCTCCGTGTCCCACGGCCACCTTACACACCCAAAACCCCTCCGCTCTGCTCCGACAGCAGCCAGGCAGCCCAGCCCGCCCCTTGCTTTTTGCCCGCAGCTGGCGCCTCAGAGACCAGCAGCGCTGTCCACAAAACCCCCAAAAGAACGTGGGAGTTCATCTGGACTTCCCGTATCCGTCCGCCACACAGTCCTGCCTCTTTCAGAAACAACCGTGGGGCAGGCACTGCTCTAGCTGTTCCTGGGTGTGTCACTGTGAACCGAGTGTGTCTCTGTGCGTCGGGGGTGGGGGGTAGACACTGAGTTGCACTTGGTATACTTGTGTTTCCCTATCCGTCTATGCATCCGTCTGTCTGTCCACCCATCCACCCATCCGCTCCATCATTCTTTCAAAGGTCTCCCCGGTGCCTGGTCACTGGCAGGTCTGCTAAGTGGGTGGATCTGGGGACAAAGAAAGGCGATGGCTGCCCAAGGGGGCAGGTGGCGGCACTGAGAAAACGTAGGGAGAGCTCTGTGTGAGAAGCCTTCCTGAGCGCCGCAGCCCCCTGACTGCGGGGTCACGGACCCAGCGAAGGGCTGGCTGGACGGCGGCGTGGAGAGAGCTGCTGCATCCAGGAAGACTTCCCTGACCCCTCAGATGGGGTCAGAGGCCTCCCCTGTACTTCCCCTCATTATCCTCACGGTGGACGTCACTGTGTTAGCAGTGGAATACTCTAGGCAGTCTGAGTCAACTTTGAGTCCTCAGGTTCCAACTCACAGATGCGCGAGCTGGTTTGGAAGTCCTCTCCAAAGCCAGGGACTCCTTTCTTCCTTTCTGCCCCGGCAGCACGTTTCCTGTGTCTTGCGCTGCCCCCCTAGGCCGCCAGAGGTCAGGCGTGTGGAGCTCAAAGCTGCTTTCCCAGCGGAGCCGCAGCCTAGACCAGCCCCGGGGCTGAAGTCCCAGCCGCTGTGACTCTGTCCCCTCCTAAGCCCCAATTCCATTCTAGGGAATTCTAGGGGCAGGAGGGGCAGAGAGGCCACTCTTCCTCTCTTCCTCTTCCACCTTCCCCCACCCGCCAAGGCCTGGGTGACAGGCACCTGCCACCGCTCACCTGTAGATCTTGCGGTAAGAGAGGTCACACCAGTAGATGCGATTGGTGGCGACTTCGACGTCCAGTGCCACGACATTTTTGAGCATGGGGATGAGGCGCGAGTAGTCCCGCTTCACCAGGTCTATCCTCCGCACTTCGTGCCGGTTGGTGAAGATTAGGGACGGGCTTCTGCCAGCTGCCATGCAGGGAGGTTGAGAGAGAAAGAGAGGGTCAGTGCAGGGGCGGGGAATGGAGACCACGGCCCTGCCACTGGTTTGCCGGGTGATGCCTCATTTTCCTGTAGAACAGAAGTGACGATCCCTACCTCACAGGTTAGAGGAGAGGACAGAATAAGGGGAACGAAAAGCATAAGATGCAAAAGCACCACGCATAACAGAAGGATTTTTCATCTTTGTATCAGACACAAACTACCCCCACAGTCTTTTATGACTCCCCATTTCCTCCTTAGGCTTGCACCAAAGGCAGCATGACCCCAGGCTCCCCGTCCGGCCTCATCATTCACCCCTGCGAAGATTCTGGCCACCAGGGTACCTGCCATTACCTAGCCACGGCAGAGCTCTGCTGCCTCGGGGCCTTTGCTCAAGTTGTCCCCTCTACCTAGAAGGCATTTCTCCCGAGCACCTACCACCTCCCCTGCTTAGGGCTCCATGGCAACAGTTCAAGAAGGGGCAAAGTGAGCATGCAGTGTTTCAGAAAGAAGATTGAGGCTCCAGTATGGAGGACAGACATCACAGTAGGGCTGGGACTCAAGGAAGTGAGTCCTTAGTCTATGCAGTGTGTATCTGGGGACATGGCAGAGGTTGGCAGGGGCCTGACCGCATGGGCCCGGGGAGCTGGGTGAAGAGTTTGCACTTGATTCCGTGGCAATCGCAGGGGTGGATGTGTGTCATATATGACACAGATTGTGTAAGTGCAACGGGGACAACACACTGTGTCCCTGTCACTGTGCATCTGTGCCAGGCTAATGTGTTTCCCAGGGGCTGGGGGTGTGACCTATGTGTAATGATGAAGACTATTTCAAAAGCAGGGTGGGGGTGAGAGGGAAGGAGTGGTACAGAGAGCCCAGGAAAATGAAGGTCCGAGCACCGGAAGGAGAACGGGGAGAAGCTGGCTTCAAGGCCCAGCTGTGCCGCTGACAAGCTGTGTGGTTTTCCTCTTCCCAAAATGAGGGCGAGGACACCTCACCTTCCTGAAGGCAGGGGCTGGGCTACAGGGCATCTTCAGGTGGTTTTTACTGAGAGCTCTGACTGTGGCAGCCAGCCAGTGTGTTTATGATTCGAGTTTTTGTTTAACTGCACTTTTTTTATTTGGAGAGTGTCTTTGTTAAAGCCGGGGACGGTAAAATAAGCAGGGCCTAGGATAGAAGAAGCAACAGGAGAGAGTCCAGGCGGGGCTGCTGTCAGCTCACTGGGAAGTCAGAGAAAAGGGGGCCTTGGAGACAGGGTCCGGGGCTAGCCCGGGACGGGCTGCAGCTGCCCATTGCTCCCTGCTTGCGAGTCTTGTCACGACCCTTGGAGGTTAGGGGGTGCGCGCCTGGGAAGACAGCAGGGGCAAGCGGGTGGGGGAGAGCGCCTAGCCGCACTTCAGATGTTGGCCTGCGGGGGTTTCGTGTCCGCACGGGCAGTTGTGTGTTGTCTCCACGGCACATATATAGTCCATGCTGTATGTTGCATGTGTCCCATGTGGGGGTAAGAACAGACTGTATGTTGCATGCGATGTGCTTAGGTGTGTATTGTATATTGTACAGTTTGGGTGACGTTTGGGGGGTTTATAGGCTGCATGTCAATTATTGTGGCCGCTGTATTATTGTAACCTACATACACTGTGTATTGAACTCCAGGCTCGTGGACCCACCTGCCTACGAGACGTCTAGTTTTCTTAAACGCCACACGTCCAAATCAACCTCACATTCCCCAAACCTGCTTTTCTCCTCATCTCCAGCTCCAGAAATAGCAATGCTGCTTTTCCAGCTGCTTGGCGAAAACCTTGGAGTCATCTTTGACTCTCTCTGTTTTCTCACAACCCACCTTTAACTCGTAAGTAAACCCTGTTGCTCCAAAATAAGTCCCAACTTCCAAAATTCATGTGGTCCTTCCACCTCTCATGTCACTGGCGCCTTTCTTCTGGGCCATTGCCAGAACCTCTCAAATGGCTTCCCTGCTTCCTCCCTTGCTCCCTACAGTCTGCTCTCAACACAGCAGCCAGGGCAGCCAGTTAAAATGTGGGACAGCCCACGTCACTCCTCCACTCCAAACCCTCAAAGGCTCCCCCCGATTCAGAGTGGGAGCGAGAGTCAGCCCTCACGATGGTCTAGAACTCTGCGATTGCCCCGAGTCACCTCTCTGACTCACTTCTGTTCTCCTTGCTCTGGCTGCACTGCTTTCTCGGTGTTATTTGAAGCCAGGCATGCTCCTACCTTAGGCCCTTAGCACTTCTGTTCCTTAGCCTGATGCTGTTCCTGTAGATACACACAGGGCTCACTGCCTCACCTTAGGTGTCACCTTCTCATAAGGAGGAGGGCTTCCCTGACCACTCTGTCTAAAACTGTAACCCACTGCCCTCCCGGACCTCCCCCTTTCCTTCCCGGCTTTATATCTCTCCTTAACCCGTATTACCATCTGCCATGCACTGTATTTTATTTATTTATCTGCTTTCTTGTCCGTCTCACCCACTAGGATATCAGTCCCATGAGGGCAGCCAAGGATCTGTGTGTTTTGCCTGCTGCTGTATCCATGCCTACAACAGCGTCAGGTGTCCAGTGTAAAGGACGGAGTAAAGGGAGTGAATTCAGTTGGCTGGACTGGTCCACGTCAGGCCTGCTCCTGCTGTGCTCTTTGTGCAGGCTGCCTACACCGTGTGTGCCCTGCATGGCCCGGTCTGTGTGTATGCTGTGTGCTGTATGAGCGCGGTTTCTGCGGGCGGAACTGGGTGGCTCCGTGCAGGGTCCACAGGGGTGGTGGCGTGCAGCACAGTGTGTGGGCAATGCGATATCCACTCTGGGCACTGTGTGTGCACAACCACTCCCCACATACACGGGAGCACACTGCTTTCTGTGCCCCGCTCCCCCCGCCAGCTTGCCCTTCCCCCTCACACCCTGGGGTGTCCCTACCGACAGCCTTGCAGTTCTTGGTCAGTGTGTCCATCTCGTAGCCAGGGTGGCACTCGCACTTAAAGTAGCCCTTGTAATTGACACAGATTTGGCTGCAGGCATCGGGGTCCTCGCACTCGTCGACGTCTGAGGGGAGGAGCAGAGGTCAGAACTGGCAGGAGGGTCTGCTTCTGCCTGGGGGCAAGAGGGGCAGGTCTCACCGCCACAGGTCTTCTGGTCCAGGAGCCGGTAGCCTGAGGGGCAGGCACACTCAAAGCCGATCTTGAGATCAGTGCAGATGTGGGAGCAGCCGCCATTGTTGTGCAGACACTCATTCAGCCCTGGAAGGGACACGGGCTCCTGAGGGTCCCGGAGCCCAGCCTGGGGGGGTGGCGGGGGTGCAGACGGGTGGGCCCAGAGCTAAAGCAGAGACTCGGGGCAGTGGGACTCCCACAGGGCCGCGGTGCTCTGCGGCCTCATTGAGCCTCAGCCTCATCAACCAGGTGACTGGGCAAGAGGTGGGTCAAAGAGAGGCAGGTCCTTCCTCAAGGACAGACACACAGACAAGGACAGAGTGGAACCAGAACTCAGGTCCTTTGCCTCCTAGGCCAGGGCTCTGTCTACTGCCAGGCTGGAGGCAGCTTGGCTGCCTAAGGTTTTTCCTTTCACAGACAAGTTTCTCCCAGCTCCTCCTTCCTCATGACCTCAGAGTCGAAGGATCCTGTTTGTACCACGTCTAACCTGCAAGCTAGCCTGGCATCCCTCCTGAAACGCCCCTGCTTCACCATCTCTGGCCTCGGAAGCCCACTTCCCTCCCCAGGCGGCCGGCTCCACCTGGAACAAAGCTCCTCCTCACAGGGTCAGCCTCCCTGCAGGTTCTGCTCCCGCTCGCCGCTGTGTGGTGTCGACCAGGGTCTAACGGCTCCTTCAGAACCTCCCGAAAGCACTGACTCCTGACCCCCTACTGATCGGTACCTGTTTCTGGGCATACTCCATCTGCCCACGTCCCACTCTGGACAGAGCCCCGAGCCAGGTCACCACACAAGAGAATGAACAGTCTTCCCTGGAGGGAGCTTGTGGTTATCTAAGACTTCCAGGCCTTTTTCTACACTGAGCTGTCGCTAAGGCAATTCTCTCCTGCCATTAACTATGGTGGATTTTTTCATTTTTCCTCAGCACCTGCCCATTCCTACACTTAGTCACAGGCCTGGTCCCCGGATCACCAACTGCTGCAAAGGACGAAGGGATTCTAGGAGGTCATCTGGTTCCCCGTCATCCACTCCCTCATCACCTTCTGGCAGGGTCCCAGTGGAGGCCAGAGAGGCCAGGACCAAGGCTCACCAAGTTCTCACAGCATCTTCTGAGCTTTAGAATCACAGGTTAATTCTGCAAGCCAAGGGAAGGTGCCGTACCACCCCGCTGCCCTCCGGGCTCATGCATCGCCAGTCCAGCCAAGCCAAGCAGAGCTGAGCTGAGCCAGCCATGGCCATGCAAACAGCTGGTCTGAGCTGCCTACCCCAGGCCATGCATAGCGGTGGGTGCCCCACCTCCAGCCTGAGCCATGCTTAGGGAATGTTCCCCTTTACCCCTGGGCCTCCTCCTGTTTCCCCGGGATGTTGGCATAACTGAAAGAAGAAGACCAAAGCAATCTCATAACTTGGGGGGGCCTGGAGATGACTCAACCAGGCCCGGCCCTGGAAGGCCCAGCCCCTTGGCACGGGCCGAGCCATGTACCTTTGGGGTGATCTCTGTGAGGCACCACCTCCAGCAGTCTTTGTCACTCCAAGCCCTCCCTGACTTCTCCCATCCGTGTTATTCCCTCAGCGCCCTCCATTCATTTGTTCACCCCTCACTCCCTGCCTTATTCAAGCACCCACTCACTTCCTCCCTCTGCCTTTGCAGGTAGCAGCAACTCAGCACTCGTATTTACTGAACACCGATGTAACAGCGTGTGTAGGACGGCTCAGGAAGGGGCCAGGGGAGAGCACAGAGTCCTCCAAGGCTGAGGTGGTCAGAGAGAGAACGAGTGGTGGGTCTGGACCTGTCACCCCTCCCCTGGTAGGGTAGCACTGAGGCAGGGGCTGAAGGGGAATCTCTGGGCCTTCCCAGTTCTGTCTAGCCTGGAGGTGATTCTTCTGGGGGACTTGCACGGGAGGGAGGGGCAGGTGGTCCGGAGAGGCCTGCCGAGCACAACATCCCCCATGGAAGGTAGGGGCAGCGTCACTTTCCCCACACGTGCACACATCTGCATGCACACACACACCAGCTTATGTGCAGAGGCACAGACAGGCCCGTGGACTCCATAGACATTCACGCAGACGTGGGAGCACACACGGAGACATGTGATGCAATTCCCTTGCCTGACTCAGAGAAGGAGCCCTGGATGCAGACACTGGCCTCTCACCAGCACAGAGACATAGACACATGCGCACATACTTCTCTTTGGTGAGTCATGCGAAAGACAGAGAGAAGAGAGTTGAGTAGGTTAGTAGTCCCTGGCTAATTCCAAGTCTGGGCGAGGTGGGGTGGGGCTGGGCTCAGTTGCTCCTGCTCCCCTATCCTCTTTTCCATAGGTTCCTTCTTCTATGACTTCTCATGGCAGGGCCTTGGGGTGTGCATCTGACATCTGCAAGCTCAAGTGCAGGCTGAGTGACCTTCACCCAGCTACTCCTCCTTTCAAAATCAATTTTAAAATCCTTCACAGGGGCAGAAACATGCCATTCCTATGGCATTCCAGAACATGAAGCTGCTCTGAGTACCCTGGAGGGGAGGTGCCGGGTGAAAACAGGTCTGCCAGGAAGGGAGGGAGGGTTTAGCCTAGGCTCTGCCCTCCCAGGAATTCCCTGTCCAAACCCCTGACCTCAGAAATGAGTGTTCCTGGAGCCCACACTACATTTTCTACATGTTCTCTGGGAGGCCCACCCCACCTACAGCCTAGATTCTCCTGTTCTTCTCAGCCAGGAACCCAACCTGACAGTGCTAGCCGCCAGGACCGCCATCTCCTGCTCCTCACTCATGTCTAGCCTGTAAGTCTGGGTCCCAGAAAGTCCAAGCTCCTCGGGGCTCAGGATGACGCTACCCTCTGCTGCTGGTCCTGTCCTCCCCTCGCCTGAGCCAGGTGCCCTTGGCACAGACCTCAGTGGGCTACCCGCCTGCTATTCCCACCTCTGCCTCCTGTAGGGGGTGGATGGTCTCAGCGGCCAGGGCCCTGGCTAGGTCAGCAGGGCAGAAACACCGAGCAAGAGAGAAGATTCTAGGGTGAGCACACGCTCAGAGGTCTGATGTGAAAGGAGCAGAGGCTGGGTTTGTGATAGGAAGCATAATTTTTGAGCATCTGGGCTGGAAAGGAAAGGCCTTGTGTATGCAGAACAAGAGGCCCAAAGGCAAAGAGCTCCGTCAGAGGCCCCAGGGCAGCACGAGAGTCCAGAGAGCGGGTCAGGGCAGAAGGGGTGCCGAGGGGCAGGCGAGGGCCTGGCTCGGCTGCCAGGAGGAGGCAGGCAGGGAGGGTTAGTCCAGCAGGTGGATGTAGACAGGTACTGTACCACACTCTTTCAGAGGCTCATCCGACCAGTCCCGGCAGTCCCTCTGAGAATCACACACTTTCCCGCCGTCCACGCACTCTCCACTCTTACACTGAAATCTGCGGGGACCCTCACATGTCGGTTCTGTCGGGCCAGACAAGAGAGTGGACAGAGCCTGTGAGACCTTCGGCAGGGAGGGCTGGGCGGGCCCATGGGAGGTGAGCGGAGCTCCAGCCCCACCGTCTCTAGAGGGTGGCCCAGGACAGACGGCGTCTGCGGGGCTGGTAGGAGCTCCACTACAGAAGGACAGGACCCCAGGGATGACCAGGATGACCAAGCATCAGCTAGCTGGGCAGGGCTGGGGGTCTGGATCTGACATGGTGGTACCACGGCCCTGGGAGTGAAAAGCAGCAGCTCAACAGAGACCCTGGGGTCTGGACCGACCACCTCCTGAGGGGGACCTATGTGCCAGGGGCCCTGGAGAGGGGAGGCTGCCTCACTGCCCATTTCCCCAGAAGACCGGTAGGTCAGTGTCCCTGCTCCTGCAGGGGTGAGTGATGACCAGAAGAGCCATCTGCGAATTATGGGGGCTCCCTGGAAAGGATGACTCAGCCTCTGCTCAGTCTGGGATCTAGGAAGAAACGCACTTGGAGACTTGGACATGGACAAATGGTAGGGGCTGGACTTCCTGCGGTGCCATTTCACATCCCCGTAGACTTCTTTCAGCTTTTGCAAAGTCCTTAAAAATCCAGCTCTGGTGCCACTAGGGCCCCAGGGTGGGGATCCAGGTGGTCTGGGGGCAAGCGATGCTCTGGGGAATGATGCACCTCGGGGGCCAGGGACCAGGGGCAGGCAGCTTCCAACTCTGCTCTCTCTGCCCAAGTTTGGGGAGAGGTCAGGCTTCTCGTGGAGGCTGCTGCCCCTCTGCCTCTGACCACACGCACCCTTTAGGCAGCCGGCTTCATCACTTCCGTCCAGACAGTCCTGTTCCTGGTTGCAGCGCTTGATAGAAGGGACACAGGTCCCATCCCCACACTGGAATTCATCCCCACGGCAGGTCCCCAGTGCTGCAAGGAGGAGCCAAGTAGAGAGGGTCAGACCCAACATGGCGTTGGAACAGCTCTCCTGCCCCCATCCCATATCCTCCCCTGGAAAGAACACAAGCAGTGGCTGAGCTTGGGAGTTCTCAAAGGACACCTGACCGAGGCACGTCCAGCATACAGATAGGGAGACTGAAGCTCAGAGAGGGGGAAGGCCTCACCCACGGTCACACAGCACCCTGGCTGGCAGAGCCAGGACTAGAACTCAGGTCTCCTGTTTCTCTGTCTACTGCCTCTCCCCAGGGCTACTCCTCCAGAGAGGACACGCGGCCTTCTTTTTAGTCTTGGTACTCATATTTTAATGATTTCATCCCTTTAGCAAACCCTTCCTGTGCACCCACTGTGTGCTACGCTTGCCAGGCTTGGGAACCCAGAGACTGCTAAGAGCTTCCCCATCCTCTAGGACAGGGCCACCCCCACCCCCGCCCCCACACTGGTCTTGGTCCTCGGCCTGTTGAGAACCGGGCTGCAGGGCCGCACTACCACCTGAGTTCCGCCTCTTGTCCGCCCCCCACCCCGCCCCCTCCCCGCGGCCCGTCCCCTTCTTGGAAAAATTGTCTTCCATGAAACCAGTCCCTGGCGCCAAAAAAGTTAGGGACCACTGCTCTAGGAGATCAAGGGTGCAGAAGTGGGCTGAGGAATACAGAGGGCAGCATAACAGTGTGGGGTATGCTGTAAGAGAGGGCAGCTTGGGGACCTGCAGGAGCCTAGGGGACAGACCCAGCCCAGCTGGGAAGGTCGGAGGATTCTGGGAGAGTCCTTGAAGGATGAGCAGGCCCAGCGGGTAGGGTGGCGCGAGTTCTTGGGTGTACCAAGGTCTCCCAGCGATGGAACTAGTGGGGACTGCCTGGGGCTGCAAAGGGCAGGGGTGGGAGGTATGACAATGAGGGCATCATCCAGGGACAAAGGTACCGCTGAAGACCCTTGACCTTTGTAATTAGACCTGAGCTCCGCAGCTTAGTAGCCACTTCACTTTCGCCAAGCTTGGTCTCCGCCACAGTGAAAAAGGGTTACGTGGGCAGGAAAGGAAAGGCAGGCGCGCGGGGCAGAGGCCGGGCGCCCGCCGCGGGGCCGGGCGCTGTGGAGGGGCGGGGCTTACGGCAGTCGGCCTCGTCCGACTTGTCCTTGCAGTCGCGGTCGCCGTCGCAGCGCCAGCCCAGGTGCACGCACTCGCCGCTGCGGCAGGGGAACTGGGCGGCGGCGCAGGCGGCCGGCGTGGACGAGGCCCCGGGGCCGGCGCGGCCGCAGAGCTCGGCCGCCTCGTCCGAGCGGTCCTCGCAGTCGAACTGGCGGTCGCAGACCCAGCGCTCCGGGATGCAGGCGCCGCCCTCGCCGCCGCAGCGGAACTCGCGGGGCCCGCAGGCCGGGCCGGCGCAGCCGCGCTCGTCGCTGCCGTCGCCACAGTCGTCGTCGCCGTCGCACACGAACACGGCGGCCAGGCACGAGCGGTTGCTGCACTGGAACTCGTGCGGGGCGCACACTGCGCGGGACAGAGAGCCGGTCGGCCCGCCGGACCCCATCCCCAGCGACCCGGCCCGCAGGTCCGCTACAGGGGCCCGGACCCTCACCTCTGGGCCAGAATAAGCCCTGCTGGGGGGCTGAATGGTGGACGGCATTGGGAACAGCAAAGGGGGCATCCCATCCAGGTCCTGCCAGGGCCATAGAGGGTGACCTTAGGCAACACACTCGCCCTCCCTGAGCCTCCCCAGCCTAGCTGGGAATGGGAATTCCTGTCCTGCTGCCAGGGGGCGGGTGACACTAAGGAGAGTCTCTAAAGCGACAGAGCACCACCTGTCTCAAAGGACTCTGTGATGTTCCTAGGAAATGAAATGTAACGAGACACTGACTCTCCCAGGGAACGAGGTCTGGGGCTGTTCCTCACAGCACAGCTCAGGCTTCTCCCCACCCTCCCATTTGCGTGCACGCACCATCTAAGTCAGTCCCCTGGGCTGTCATCCAAGGCCGCTGGCGCAGAGCCACCGCTCTGTCCCCTTACCTTCTTCACTCTTGCTCACACCCTGGCTTCATTCACACTAGACCATTTGCACACGTTCCCATCTCTGGGCCTTGGCTCAAGCTGTTGCATCTGCAGGGTCCACACCTCTTGCCCACCACTGTCTCTACACTGTGCACTGATGAGTGCTCGTCTGTCAAGGGCCCAAATTCTACCTTTTTCATGCTCCCCTGCTTGGGAAGCCTCCCGCCACCTCTGCTCTCCGGTCGGGGGCCTTTCACATCACGCTCAGGTATTTGGGTCTCATATCCTCCTCCATCTGCCCGGTGACCACAAGTTACATTGCATGGGGACTGGCTCTGAGATCAACCCGGCGTTGTCCTGAGGGCCTGGCTGGAGCTCTCTACAGTGGGTGGGTGGGCTGTGAATGGGTGCTGGACTAGGCTGGGCGTAAGTAAGGACTGATTTAGGAAGCGCAGTAGTTAACAGCACAAGTCGCCGACCCTGCCTGGGGTCCTGGGCTTCCCCTCTCCTGTGGGCTGCTTTGAGCCCCAGGGTCTAGGGGAGCCTTGGAGATCACCAGTCCAACTTCCAGTTTACAGATGGGAACCTGAGGCCCAGAGAGGGGAGCAATTTTCCCAGGGTCACACAGTCCAGGCTGACAAGGGAAACAGAATTCAGGTTTGACGCTCTTCCTTCCTATTCTGTCTCCTCTCAGCTTTCTGGTTTTCTCCTGGAGTACAAGCTGTTTCCAGAGCAGCTACCTCCTTACCTCCCTCCTCCCTTCATTCCTTACACAGAGGCCAAGAATAATCCAGCCTGGGGGCTAAGGTCGGGGCAAGACTGTGGCCCTAGGTAATGTGGAGGCAACACCAGACCTCTCCACGCGGGGGCGCCAAGAGTCTGTGTTTTTATTTTCTGATGGAACAATGTCATTTTTTTCACGTTATGGAACATAAAAAAGAATGATGCCTTCAGTTTCACAACGTAGGCAGCTTGTGCCGTGTGTTACTGACAGGTCTGTCAAGTTTATGACAGCTGCGCTTCCCCCTTCTGGGCTTTTGGGGTGTTGAGGCGTTGATGGGAAAAGCATGCAACCCTGTGATGTCTGCCCCTCAAGAGTAGGCTGATGCCTAGATTAGCTCCGCTCCTCCCTGTCCACACTCAGCTTACACATGTCCCGAGAGGGAGGACTCACTGTGTTCAGAGTTCTGAAAGGAAGTGCTCCTTTATGCTGAGTCCTCTGTAAGGTTCTGAAGCTGACAGCAACTTTAAGATCTATATTCTCAGGCCTATGCCCAGAAACCCCACTCACAGCCTTCACACACGTCATTAACTCTGAGCATGGAGGAGGGGAGCACTGTTTATCCTTTGCCCAGGTGGTCGGGAGCTGCAGCAGAGAAGCCCACTGAAACCTTCTAACAGCCCTGTCTGCTACAATTAACAGGGAACTCTCCTGCTGCCACATGCCCTGGTTGGATCTACTCCCACCCCTGCAACAGTGGCCGATGGCCTTCAAGACCGAGGAAACATGCCTTGGCTGGTGTAGCTCAGTGGGCTGAGTGCGGGCTGTGAACCAAAGGGTTGCCGGTTCGACTCCCAGTCAGAACATATGCCTGGGTTGCAGGCCAGGTCCCCAGTGGGGGCCATGTGAGAGGCAACCACACATTGCTGTTTCTCTCCCTCTCTGTCTCCTTCCCTTCCTCTCTCCCTAAAAATAAATAAGGTCTTAGAAAACAAAAAGATTTTAAAAAATTACAAAAAATAATGTACAACTTATTAAAAAAAAAGACCGAGGAAACACCTGGTTAAGGGGGTGAGGAGGGGAGAGTATTCTCATTGGTGGGGAGGCCCCACAAAATTGTCCAGCTGAAGAAAAGAGCTGATGCCATCACTGGGGCTTTGAAACGGCTGGCCCAGCCAGGATCTTCCGCACACCCAGCTGCTTCCTGCTTCAGACACATCCAAACTCCAGACTTAGAATCTTAAAAGTGCTGTGACTCAGAAGCCTCCAGAGGAGATGGCATTTTCCCTGGGCCAGGAAGGATGACGGATAACATGCAAATACAGAAGTTGGTGGAAGAAGTGGGGAGGAAGACAGTGGTGGGCAAATGCCTGGCAAAAGCTCCAGGGTGACTGCCCATAGCTCAGCCCAGCCTCACAGCCTAGCCATCAACAGCCAGTCTGTCTCCCCCGTCAATCACGAGTTCCCAGAGGGAGGCCTGTGTGGGCCGTTCCGGAGCCTGGCTCAGGCCTTGCACACAGTAGGTGCCCATCAAATGAAAACGAGTGTGGCCCAGCCACGCTCCCCACTGGCCTAGGACCTGCTGGCCTGCTCTCTGGGGTGGAGATAATCCTGTGTTTGAAGCTCAGTGATGTGGAACTGTCCCAGTGACCACCTCCATCTGTCCCTGCCGAGGCCGCAGGGAATGTCTTCTCCACTCTGTGCCATTTGCGCTCAAATCTGAGATTTCAGCAACAGTCCTTCACACCTCAGGAATCTGCCATCTTCTCCCCACCCCATCCCCCCCACCCGCCCCTGACACTGCCAGTGCCCCGGCCCAGGCCACCACCATGTCTTGCTATGGCCCCGTCTGTTCTCCTTGCCCTTGCTCAGAGATCAGTGGAGACGTGCGGAATGGATGAGCAAAAGTCAGGCATGGTAAAAACTCATGCGCTTTGCTGTCCAGACTTGACTTTGAATCTCCGTGCCTTCACTCAGGCTTGGGTACTTTTCCTCATTTGTCTGAGCCTCAGTTTCCTCGTCCACAAGATGGGAATGATAATGGCTGCCTGTGAGGTGGTTGTGAGGATGAAAGAAGACAATGTCCCCAAAGTGCCTGGCCATTCCTAGTGTCCTGATCACCGCCCTTTCCTCTCCACTGACCAAGCCCCGCCCCCCACCCCGGGGCTGCCTGACCGTGCTGGGCAGACCCTGGGGTCTGACCCCGACTCACAGGTGGCACAGCCAGCCTCGTCTGCTCCACTCTCGCAGTCCTTCTCCCCGTCGCAGCGCCACGAGGCGGGCACACACTTGTGGCTGGTGGGTCCACAGCTCAGCTTCTCTGCAGGACACACCTGTTTTGCTGTGGAGACAGACACATGTGCATGGGTGGGCCGAGGAAGACACAGGGCGTGGTGCCAACCAGTCCTACTGCTGGCCCCCGCCACCTGGCCCGGGGCCCTGGGAATCCACCAAAGCCTTCCTGTTCCACGCGTCAAGTTTCTTCATCTGAGAAGCCCTTCTGCCCCTAAGACTTCCTGAATCCTGTATCCAACTCCACCGCAGCCCTAATTCCCTTTCATGCCCCCTTCGTCCCTGGTGCTCAAGCCTCCTAGATCCAGTCAACCCCTGCCTGCCCCGCCAGCCCCACCTCCCACCCCTTTAAACCACCTCCCACCCCTTTAAACCACTCCAGCGACAGGAAGTTGCCATGCCTTGCGTGCATCGCTGTCATTTCCCAGCTGTGTGTCCTTGAGCGAGATGCGCCCCACATGGGCCTCGGGTTGCCTTCTGGGTCAGTGACTCCAAGATCCGAACCCGTAGATCTGAAGGGTTCAACATGGCCTCCAAAGCTCCCCCAGCACGACCCACCCCTCCCCAAGTCCCTCTCCCGGCGACAGTGCGAGTCGGCTGCTGAGAGCAGCCATGGAGTGGCAGGGCCCCGTGGGACCACATAGCTATAATTACTGCAGCTGCAATCAGAGACTGACTCAATCAGGGGCCTGAAGCCCCAGGGTTGATTCTCAATGTGGAAGAAGGATGAGAACCCCGACCAGGGCTGCGGAAGGCTCTCGCCTGGAGCATCTCGGGATGACCCCTGTGACAGACCCAGCCAAGGCAGGTGCGTCTGAGACCTCGGTGGCTGGCTCCTGACTACTCTTCCGGGGGTACAAGAGACCTGAACACAATGGTCTCTGGGATGTGCCTGGCACAGTCTCAATCTTCAGGATGACTGGCAGGGTGAGGATTATCTTATGGCCTCCAGCATGGCGCCCGAGGGCACGGTCTCTGGAGCTTTGCTGCCTGGGTTCAAACCCTAGCTTGTCAGTCACTGGCTATCTAGCTTAGCCAATGATCCTTACCTCTGTGCCAATAAAGTGGGGATAAAACTATTCCTTACTTCCTGGGATTGTTATGATGCCTAAGTTAATGTCTGGAAAAGACTTAGAACACGCAGCCCAGCGGGCACGAATGACAATGCACAGTGGACTGGATGAGGACCGCTTTACTCTCTCAGTGACAGCCACTGAGCGCTGCTGTGCAGACCTGGTGGTCGGTCACACAGCTGCTGGGTAAGGATGGAGTGAGGACTCGGAGTCAGCTGCGTCTGAGGCCAGGGACTGGGCAGAGTCCACTGCACCCGAAGGCGGTGGGTTACTGTCGTCTGACCCGCAGCTCTTCTCTCCAATCTCAGACCAGTTTACTCTCTTCCGTAGCTGGGAGGACAGGCTACAGGGATGGGGAAGGGCACAGACAAGATGGGGTGGGGGCAGGTGTCTGAGTCCAGGTCTCCAAACACGACTGAGCCATGAGAGAGGAGTTCCTTAGACCCCAATGGACCCCAGAGTTATCCCTGGGAATGCATTTCATGACACAGAAGGCAACCTGTTGGGAATACAGTACTCACAGGACTCATTTCATGGAAATTTCCCTTTACAGACAACTGTTGGGCCGAGGCTGGGGCGGCCCTGGGGCTGCGATGCAGGGCGTTGAAGGGCCTGGGAGTCTGGAAGCAGGGCTCTCCCAGAGCCCCTCTGTCACCACCACACTGCAGGCCATCGGGAAGCACCAGAACACAAGGCAGCTGAAGCCAACCAGCATTTCCCATGTCCTAACCAAGGGGTGAGGGTGTGGGGCTGTTAGAAATGTCGGTTCCAGGGCCCCAGCTCATAGTCCACTTCGAATCCAGACTTCGAGGGCAGAGCCCAGAAATCTCCACTTTAGCAGCCCCCCCACCCCCGGTGATTCCCAGGCATCGGCTTTGTGAACCCCCAGGGTATCATTCTGCAAGTCCAAAAGATACGGATACTTCGTCCCTTTGAAATCCACTCCCAGAGAAGTGACAGCGATGTTCTACATTTTTGCGAGCCCCCGAGAGAGCACTGGGATGGAGGGACAAGGGACGGGGTATCCCTGAGCCAGGCGTCAGGAGACAACCTCACAGGGGAGTTGGCAGTGAGTCATAGTCACCGGTCGCCTCCAGGGCGTCAGGCTGCTCCGAGCAGAGCACTCGATGGTTTCCCATTTCACTCCCACCCGCACCCTGCCAGGGGAGCAGGCCCGGAAGGCTGCACACATAAGCTCCGAGGGCACCGTTCGTAAAGACAGTCATGTCAGCGTTGCCCACGGAGAGAAGCAGGGGGTGGCCCCTCATCCATGCTGCAGTCAAGGAAACTGAGGCTCAGAGAGACCAAGTACTGTGATGGCCCCAAGATGCGCAGCAGTGAGAGGCAGAGCCCGGGTTCCTCTGATTCCATTGAGCCCCGTGTGGTCCTGTGGGTGGAGTGGCTCTGAACCAGCTCCAAACTCTGCCCCAAAGCCCAGGCGACTAAAGTGTCCTTGACCATCCACATTACCTGTGGGGGCTGGTCCTGCAGACCCCAGTGCAGCAGGCAGCCGCTTGAATTTTAATGAATATTTATACAGTTAATTGCATAACCTTTCAGCAAGGACAATGATTAAACAATCCGTCTGCTTCCTTTCTTCATAATTAATAAGATATTTGCTGTGTCCCTAAATAGACAGCTCTAATTACAGGCTCTCAAGGATTCAGCAGTGCCTGACTCCAGCCCTCTTGCCCTCAAAGAGCAAAGGGAATGTTTTGGAATGCCAGGACTCAAGAGGCCTTGGGGGTCACACCGAAGAGCAGCCTTTAGAGAACAGGAGACAGAGGCCAGCAAGGGGAAGGGGCCTGCTGAGGCCGCTGGATGCTGGTTGCTTCAACTGCCAGTCTCTCCGGGAACCTCCCTGTCTCTGCTGTGATGTAGCTCCTCCCCAAAGCCAGGACGTGAGCCTCGCTCTTCAGGCTCCTGGGCCAGGCCTCCTCTCACTGCTTAGCCCTGGGAAGGGCAGTATCTCCCTAGGAAGTGGGTACAATCATTTCTTTCATTTTATGAATGAGAAGAACAAACCCTAGAGAGGGTGAGTCATTTGCTCTTGCAGTGAGGGGCGGAGCTGGACCTCCGTGTCAGGTCTTGACTCCAAATTCACTGCGTGACTTATTGCACTTCACCACCACAAGAGAAAAGCAGGCCCCATGGGTCCCCACCCTTGTCCCCTGTCAGTCTCCCCGGCATCCCTGGGTTGAGTGGGGTCCTGGTGGAAGGAGCTCACGGGGCCTCTGCTCAGGCAGGCAGGGTCTGCAGGAGGGCAGCTGGCCGTCTGCTGTCTACTTTCAGGATGACCCGCGCCAAAGGCCCCGGGCAGCACGGTGCAGGAGGTAGAGCGTGGGTCTTGAGTCAGACAGGCCTGGGTCCAAACCTTAGTTACTAACACGAGGCTCCTTCACAAGTCACTTAACCTTTCTGCACCCTGGCTTTCCTCGCCTGAAAACGGGTGACATAATCTCTTGGAGTTAGCGGGTGATTTAAATGGGGGAACATCTGAAAATGCCTACTCTCAGAGCCTGGAACAAACTCAGAGCTCAGAAAACAGCAGTTGCCCTTGTTTTATTTCATAAAATGCAAACGCAAAGGGCTGGGAGGGCCCGGGTCTCACTCCTGGGGGTGCACGTTATGGGGGCCCACGTGGCACTCCAGGATCAGCCCCCACCCCGAACGTTCATGTCTGTCTCTCTCCATCGGTCTCTCTCCATCTGTCTCTGTCTCTGCCCCTCTCCGTCTTTTTCTCCGAGGGCAGATGCCTGAGGGAGGCCTTCCGCCTGCTGTCCACGTGTGCCCAGGTCCTGAGGGGCAGGAGCGAGGAGCCCACTGTTTCAGACGCCAGGAATCCTGCAGAGCCGGCCAGGGTCTGGCTCGCTGGAGCGGCTGTAGGCACTGGTAAATTCCCAGAGTGTCCTGCCCTAGAAATCCAAGCCCATGGGTACGTTCTCTAATTCATAAGCTCACAAATTAATAAAAAGGGAAATGTCTGTTGAATAAAAGAATGAAAGTGCTTGATGGCTGCTTATTGAGCGAGCATGTCTGCAGCGTTGGCCACATGAGGCTTAGGGGCAGACAGCCTCCAAAGGGGGACTGCCAGCTCCAAGGGGACCGGAGCTCAGGCAGTGCGAACTGTCAGCGTCCGGCAGCGGCCCCAGGAAGCGGGGCATGAGACCATCCACCATGTGGAAGGGGCAGTGGCACCAGCTCCTCCGCACGGGGTCAGAAACGGTACGGGTGGTTGGGTCAGCCCCTAGCCTGCTGGTGATGGCAGAAAGTCTCTACGCTTCCTCTGCTTACAAGGGAAGGTGCACTTGGAAATCAGTGAGGTCCTCTTCCAGGTGGAAGGGTTCTAAGATTCACAAATAACCGCCCCCTTTCAATAAGCAGCACCCACGATTGTAACTCATTCACCTTGAACCAATCTCCCCACCGCCTCCCCTCCCAACAGATGCCTGAGGGTGGGTCAGAAGCCCCAATCAAGGGAGCTATAATTAGAGCCGAAATGCTACTTTCATTAGGCAAATGTCCCAGGCTTTCCTACTGCGACTCCTGACTACACTTGATAGACACGGAATCCAGAACCAGAAGGAGAGCGAGCTGGGAGAAACCCCAGCCAGCTGCGGTGGGTGACTTGGGGGAGGAACAGGAGAATGGGGAGCTGCTCCCAAATCCCTCTCCCTTGTGAGGCAACACCCCCCTCACTTACACTATTCTCCGATTTAAAACTGCTGTATGTGAGGGAAAGGGCCAGAAGTCAAAATGCAGTAATAAAATCAACACCACCGATTACTCCAGCACTGACTCTCAGCGTGCATTGTTTTCACTCGGTCCTCGCATCCCCTGTAAGGCAGGTACCGTTACTCCCATTTTAAAGATGAATCAGCTGAGGGCCAGAGGGATTGGGCAATGTGCCTCACAGGTTAGAGGGCCTGAACCCAAATCCATCAAACACCACACCCACTATACTTTACTACTGCCTATAATCTTTCTTTGATGGGGGTAGGGCTCAATCCTGGGAGCTGGCACAGTCCCCAGAAACCTGGTAGGCTGTGAAGGTTGCTATGACAACACCAATTAAATGGGCAGTGGGGTTGGCTGCAGGGTTCCCATTCAGTCAGGAAGCCATGAGCAAGCCAGCTTACCAGGTCCTGCTGCCCCCAGTTCTGCCTGACCCTTGAGCTCCCACCCTGGTCAGCCTCCTCCAGGCAGCCCTCCCCACCCACAGGCCTGCAGGCCTCTGACCCTGCAGCTCTGCATGGGAAGTGGGATCTTGGGCCTTGTGTCCCAGCTGGGCACAGGCAAGGGAGAAGTAGGGCCCCAGAATCCTAAGAGTCTAGGAGTCTCAGAATCGCGGTCTTTAGAATTCCAGAATGTTAGAAACCAGGGCCCAGAGAGGGGCAGAAAAGTATGCAGGACCTCATAGCAAGCCACCAGGAGAGCGCAGAGAGCTGGGCCTCCCGCCGCCCCGGATGCAGCCTTCGCTGCGCTCCCGTGGGGCGCTCTCGGAGGCCTCAGACAGCCCGTGGGGCCTGTTGTCACGGAAGGTGGACCAGCCAGGAGCAACCTGTGTGTCTTGGAAGCACACAGGCCCTCAAATTCTCTAGGCCTCCAGTTACTCAGCTGTCGAACAGCAGTGCCTCAGAGCTGGGCACAAAGCAGGCCTGGGAGGCAGGAGGGGTGAGACCAGAGGGCCTCGCACGACCCGAGGATGGGAAGGCAGCAGGTGCTAAATGGGTGAAAGGGACAAAGACAAGGAAACACGGGGCAGGGAAGGACGAGGGAGAGGGGCAGGCAGCAAAGGGAGTCCGCCCCAGAGAGCCGGGGTGGACAGGGCCTGGGGAGGAGAAAATGAAAAGGGACACCAAACACAAAGGGACGTGTGGGGAGGGGGGAGCACAGCTCTCAGGCAGTGATGGGATAACAACAGTGATGAGGCTCCCTCTCCTCCCCTTCTGCCCGCAGTGTGCGGGGTGACTGCTGGAGCGAGGGCTGGGTGCCCAGCTGGCAACTACAATGGAGGAAGGACCCCCCGTGGCCATAGCCCCCCTCCCCAAACACAGACGACTGTGCCCCTAGTTAGCTGGGGAGCCTTAGGCAGGTGGGTGAACCTGTCCCAGCCTGTTTTATTCTCTCTAAATGGGGATCCAATCCCCCTTCCAAGGTTGTCAGGAGGATGAGAATCACAGCGGGTGTGGCTGGGCTTTGTTCCTTTTGAAGCGCAGGACAATCCCGGCGCCTCCAGGACAGCACTGGGTTTAGCTACCGTGAGCAGAGGACGGGGCCTGGGGCAAGGTAGGGAAGGCCAGGGCTACAGTGCCAGGATCCCAGGATCGAGGAGCTGTCTTAGGCAGGGGTCGCTTTTACTTTCCCTCCCTCCCTCCTCCTCTCACTGGGAGACTGGTAGCTCTGTTGCTAGGAGACAAGGAAACCCAGTTATCATTAGCTGCAGTCCTAGATGGGACTAGATGGGACACCGGCTTCCATTGTCCCTGCCCCTGCCTCTGGGGCAACCGTGACCCCTAATGAGGACACAGGCAGGTCTCCCCCAGCCCCACCATCCTCCCTGTGCTGCATCACACCACCACCCCAGCCTTTTGTCTCAGGCTCCCTCTGCTGAAACTGCCTCCAGGACCACTGGGTCCTTCCCCGCCCCCTTCTCATCTCCTTTTTAATTTAACAAATGTCACAGAACGACCTGCTTGGTGTAAGTTTGCTTTGAGGATTAGGGCCTGGAAAAGAAATCCTGGAGAGACAAAGCCCGGGCTGTGGGAGGCAGGCCTGGGGCTCGGCTCTGGCCTCCCACCCACCCCAGCCGCCTTGCTGCCTCTCAGCCTGCCCTGGAGGCCGGGAGAAAGCTGGGGCCTCAAAGTCCTGGCTGGGGAGCCTTGGTCAGTCACTCAACCTCGCTGAGCTTCAGTGTCCTCCTTTGCAAAATTCAGAAAGTGGCAGGACCTGCCTCACGCGGCTGCGGTGGGGATAAGAGGAATGAATGTGCACAGAGAGCTCAGCACGGTGCCTGGCCCTCAGCACAGGCTCGGAAAGCACCAGGTCTCATTGGTGCTATTAGAATTACGAGCCCTGGCTGGTATGGCTCAGTGGATTGAGTGCTGGCCTGCAAATCAAAGGGTCCGGGTCGCTGGTTCAATTCCCAGTCTAGGGCACGTGCCTGGGTTGCAGACCAGGTCCCTGGTAGGGGGCGTAAGAGGCAACCACACATTGATGTTTCTCTCCCTCCTTTCCCCTCTCTAAAATAAATAAATAAAATCTTTAAAAAAAAGAAAAGAATGACGATTAGAGTCCTTTTGTGGGGAAGGCTGAAGGGAGGCCCAGAGGACGAGCTACGGCTACTTCTGGGCACAAGGCTCGGGGGGCCGTTCCCAGCTCCGGGCACTACATCCAGGGCCCAGCACGCAAGGGGACGAGGAAAGCCCCGAAGCAGGCCCCGGGACACCAGCGACCTGATTCGCCTGCCGTTTGCCAGGGGCCCCGAAGACACAGACTCGGGAATGGCATGCGCCCAGGGCTGTGTTTGACTGATTGCCTCACTGGAGCCTCCCAACCTCCGGACAGGGAAGATTGAGGAGGAAACCGGGCCCGGGGCAAGGTCCCCACCCCCAGCCCGAGGAACAGGACTCACTGCAAGTGGCCTCGAACTCGTCCGAGCCATCGGAACACTCCTCTTCCCCATCACACTTCCAACGCTCGGGGATGCAGTGGCCGTTGTCACAGGTGAAGTCACTGTCCGTGCAGGTCTTCTTGGCTGCAGGGCAAGGAAACAGGTGTGAGGGGCCTGCCGGGCAGCTGACCTCGGGGTGACCAAAACCCGCTGAACCACACAGCCTTCTCGGAACCCCTAGGGCCCGGGGCGCCCCATTGACCAAGTGGAGAGGACAGAAGAGAAAGGATTTTTACTGAGCACCAGGTGGAGACAGGTGACGCCCGTCCTGCCCTCCAAGTTCAGAGCATCCCTCCACCAAGGGAACGGCCCTTCCCACACCTCTCTCTTCCCCCGAAGTCCAGTTCCACTGTCACGGCCTCCAGGAAACCTTCCCTTCTGCCGGTTCTCAGTCCCTTTACCTTCCTGTCCTGCTCCCCGCAACCAGCCCAAAGTCGAGGCCTCATCCATAAGCACCAGGATGCTGGTGACAATAAATCATAAAGGCAAATGATTGCTCTGTGGCAAGATTAACAAGGCGTCCTCTGTTCAGAGTGGTAGAAAGAGACTCTATCTACTGGGCCAGACACCCACATTCATTTCTGCGCCCCCCGGGGTGCTTCCGGTCTAGTGGGGGAGGCCTCCACACCGCGAGGGGTGGGGGGGTGTCTGAGTCCCAGCTCTGCCTCTTTCTGTCTGACCTTGAGGTCGTTACTTAACCTCTGAGCCTCTGTTTTCTTGTCTATATAATGGGAGGAAGAAAGCAAAGGGCTCTGAGGGGGAGTAACAAGAAGTTACAACATGTAAAGAACATGCACAAGAGCTCCTGGCACACAGCAGATGCTCAGTAAGTAGCAGCTATTGCTGTTTTCATGGTTGGAAGTCTTAATTAGAAGCAAAGGAAATGGGGTGTTCTGTGGTCTCCCAGGGGCTGTATGTAGCAGGCTGCGATCTCACAGCTGGTAGCAGAACGGGGACAAGAACACAGAGTCCATCAAGGTTTGCGGTCCTCCCTGTCCCTCCACTGGCCTGGTGCGCCTCCAGTGTAGGGACTATGTCACAGTCAGCGCACAACCTAACTCGGGGTCACTCTCCGTGGGGGCAGCAAACCCACTGGAAACGTAGCTGCCCAGCCTCTGCTCACACTCCAGGGCTGGGCTCCCCTTCTCCCTGGAAGCTCCCCACCAGTGGCCAGCCTGGGAGTCTATGCATCCTCCCACAGGCCCCCTGGCTGCCTCTGGAACCACGTGACTGCCACCTCCCCCACTCCACTGTCCCAGCAGCCTGGCAGGACTTGGAGACAGATACTGGGTCTCCTAAATCCATTCCATTTCTGTATTTCTTTTCAGTGGAATCTTTGCCCTAGATCTGCATTCTAAGATGAGTTTTCTTCCCTCTTTCCTTAGAAGAACACCTTTGTGCAGGGCTAGAAGAAACCACAGGAATCAGAATCCACCTACAGATGGAGAGCCGGGGCTCAGAGAGGGAGGGAAAGCGGCCAGCCCAGGGAAACGGCAAGGCAGGGATCAGAAGCAGCTTTCCTGACTCCCAGGCCAGGGTGCGGAGCAGCCCTTCCTGAGCCCTGCACCGAGGGGTCGTGGGAGGTCATAGACACCAACACTGCCTTGTGGTAAGTCATGGCCCCTAACCATCTGAAAGTAAGTACCGTTGTGAACCATAGCACCGGGGCATTTCCGAACCTGGACAGCAGAGTATTTTCTCCACCAGCAGCTCAGCGTCCAGAAAAGAAACATATATCCCAGTGCTTTCTTCTTCCTGTTCTAGCATTCTCTGCCTGTGTCCTGGGTGCCAGTCACTGTGTCGGGCACTTTACCGGGAAACCTCAAGACAAAGGGCCCATTTGTCCCGCTGACACACGGGAACATCCAGGGGTGCTGAGCTGCACACCCAAGGTCACATATGGGTGAAAGCAGGGTCACAATTTGACCTCACCGTCGACGCCCCAGCAGCTGCTGTGAATCCCGTTTCACACAAGAGGAAACTGAGCATCAAAGAAGTGAGCATGGAAGGAGGCAGAGGCGGCGGCGGCCAAAGCTTAGGCTCCCTCCACTAAGCCCTCCGCCCTCGCCGCGGTCCAGGCTAAGAATCGGGACTCCAGAGAGGCGAGCGCAGCGTGACCAGGTCCAGGAGCACGGGGCAAGGCCGATCAACTGCAGCCTGGAGGTGCCTGCACGAGGGTCCCCTGGATGTGGCCGCAGTGGGCAGCAGAATACACCTGGGTTTATGACAACCTGTGCTCTGATGGACTGCCCTGGGGAAACTGAGGCAGGCAGCATGCCACTTTAAGGTTGGGGACTAGACTAAACTACCTTGATGGGCCTGTCTGACGTGGACCCACGCGGAAGGATTTGGAGTCGGAGCTGACACTGAATCTCTGGGTGACTCTGGGCAAGTTCCCTCCCCCTCTGGGCAAGTGGGGACGTGGCTTTCCCATGCAGCACCGACACAGGACGCAAGGCAAAACGGCTCTCCCGGGGATCTGAGCGGGCATCCCATGAACTGGGCCCGACAGCCCCTCATCAAGAGGCCACATCAGCACGGCCAAGTGATGAGGGCTGGGCAGCGTTTCGAGGCTGCCGGAGCAGCCCCTGCTCTCCCAGCCCCGGCAGCCTTGGCTCCGGCTCCCAGGGTGATTCCCCAGCTGGGCTGAGGCCGTGGCTCCCTGTTTCCAGGGATGCATGTCCCTCCATGCCAGTCGCCTCTTGGACAATGCCCACCTCTGTGAGTGTACTGCTCAGGAGCAGTACACAGTCATCCAGGGTCTGCGACATCATAATCTGGCGCCATGGCAACAGATGAGCTGTCACAAAGGACTTGGGATTCCAGAGGGCAGTGGGGAGGGGCTGATGCCAGGGCAGAGTGGGGGAGAACGGGAGATCCAGGACAAAGGACGCGGGAGTGGCTATTTATAATAAGAACACTGGCAGAGGAAAGTGGCCAACAGTCCACGGTCAATCGAACTCTGCTCTGCCACTTGTGGGCAGTGTGGGCTCTTGCAAGTTACGTAAGTTCTCTGAGCTTCCCTTTCTTCGCCTGCACTCAGAGGTGATATCCCTGCTTCACCACACAGCACTGTTGTGAGGAGACAGTGGGCTAAGGATGGAGCCAGGGCATAAACTGGAAAGCATAAAGGTGTGAATTTGAGGTCCAGGTGTGAATTTGAGGTCCGGGAGGTCAGCAGCACCCCCGCTGTGTGTGTGGTCACACTGGGCCCGCCTCCTCGTATGGAAAGGGAGGTGTGGTGCTGACTGAATCTTCAGCCCTTCTCCACACCCACAGTCTATGATCTGGTGAAATTATTATGATCACTCAGCGCCCCCCAGCCTCCCCGCCTCCAGGGCGTCCTTCCCTGGGAGAATATGCATCCTTCTCCCGGTTGTTCCCCATCCATGCTCATCCCACAGCCCCAGTGCAGACAGGGGGCTTCAAAACAAAGATCGGGCCGGGCTGCCGGGTGGAACTGCTTGGCGTGGCTCCCCCGCGGCAGCCCCAGTGCTCCGCCGTCATGACACAGCCCGGAAGGCCTCTGTACGGCTCTCCCACCCTGTAAGCCAGAAAACCAGGGGCAGAGAGAGGCTGCCGCTCCAAGCCACAGCATGCATCCGTGGGAGGGCTGCACCTGGACCCAGGGGTTCTCACTCCTGGGCGAGAGTGTGGCCAGGAAGCCAGTGGAGGGGGACCCAGCCTATGGGTGGAGGAAGGCTTCCTGGAGGAGGGGACTGTATTCAAGGAAGAGGAGTGAGCCAAGGTGTGGGAGAGAGGAGAGCGATGACGGGCCCGGGACGCGGAGCAGAATGGCCGTGCAGGGCTGGGGACCCGGGAGCTCCACTAGGCCAGAGGCCAACTCGCCCCGCGGGGCACAAAGCTGCTCCTCAGAGGCCCGGAGCAAGGGCCCGGCTTGTCCTGAGCTCACCCAGAGACGTCCCCAACCCCTGTAAGCACAAGGCTGCTTTTGAGCTGCCAGCAAAACCCATGACTCCAGGCTGCGAGGCTTCCTTCAGGATTTCCTAGCAGAGGAAGAGAAACGCAGAGGGCAGGGCAGAGAGCAGGTGGCCGCCCACCCCACTGTTTGGGACAAGACACTTATTTTCCCCCTCGGAGAGGCGTGGTGCCCCCTGGCTTGCTGAAGCTCTGAGAAAGCCGACAAGAAAGGTATTGAACTGACTCTGTTTCCCCCAGCACTTCGCAAACTTGTTTAGGCAAGGAACGTCCTTTTTTGGTTGCCACGTGTGTTAGTTTCCCAAGAAACAAGTGGCCCAATGAACCGCACGGGGAAACACTGCTGTCGTGCAAGCCCCTCATTCTAGAGATAAGATGAGGCCCAGAGAGGGCAAGGACTAGCCATGGTCACACAGCAGAGGCTGGTCCCAATTTCCTGGCCGTCTCCACCAAGCAGTGAAAAACAGGAGATGGTGTTCGCACAGCATGTGGCCCAGAGTGAAGCTGAGGGGACACACTGGGGACACCCCAGTCCTCGGAGCAGGGGTGTGTCCAGAGGAGTGGGAGAAGGGGGTGCACACCAGGCCACACGGGACAGGGAGCTGAGCGGACGTCAGGGACGCAGGCTATCTGCCCTCGGGTTCTGGCAGGCAGGCTGTGGGCCTCCAGGAACACTCTGTGAGGGCAGAGACCTGCAGGCAAGGTGGGTTCTGGCTCGACCTTGTTGCGGAGCCAGCTGGGGTGTGTCCCTTCCCCTCCCAGGGCAGGGGAGAGTTTCAGAGAGCAAAGATGCCAAGCCCCACCTTGGAGGTCGGTGCACAGAAGGGACTCACCTGCTCTCACCGCCTCCCCCGGCCTCAGCCAGCACTGAGTAGCCTGGCTCCGGGTGGCCTGGCTCCGGCCCTGCGGCTCAGCCCTGAGACAGCTGGGCCACTTGTACCCAAATCGGGGAGATGAAAGGGCTGCTCCCCCCATGGTTACCCTTCTGCAGAGCTTGCCAGGCCCTGGCGTTGCCAAGACAACCACTGTCAGCAGCCCGAAGATCCGGGGTGGGGGCAGGGGGCGTGCCAGCCTGCCTCTGGCCTACTAACCTGGCAGGCAGATTTAAATGGCAGCCCAGGAAGCTACTATTAAACTGTCACCCCAGTCAACGGACGACAGACCCGGAGTGTTCTCTGGCTTCGGCAACAACACAGCAGGAGTGAGAGGGGGAGGAGCTGGTGGCCCAGAGCAACCTGTACCCCCTCCCAGGAACCCGCCCCCACCCCGTGCCCACTCACACACCCGCCAGAGACGCAGCCAGCGGCCTCTCAGGCTGTGGCAGGGCTTGGCACGGGGCTGCAGCACAGCCCAGGGCCTGGAAAACTCACTCTTTATTTTTAAGCAGAGGAACCCTTTTCCTGAGTGAAACCCCAACATAAAAGGGAAGCTGCACTTCTGGAACCCCATCAGCTGTTTCCCCATTACCCCCCTAACAGGCCTGGTGGGGCCATGAACCCCGGCTCACAGCCTGTCCCCTGCCCCGCTCTGGGCCCAGACCCTCACCCCACCCCACCCCAGACGCGTGAAGTTCCTGAGAACCCTGGGTTTTAAGATCCCGGGTCAAATGTAACCATTAGAACAGCTGCCTTGGGTTTAAGGGCCTCACTCTCCAACCCAAGACTCTAAGACTGTGCCACTCTGATCTGCTTGCCCTCGGCCCTGCGAGGGCACTCCAGGACAGTCACTGCAGGAGTCAGACCGTCCATGAACTGTGGGTGCCCCACCCCGCCGCCGCCCCCCTTTCCAACCCTGCATGGGACTGGGTCACTGAGTCCGCCCGGCGACAGTCAGACTCGAGGCTCCTGCTGGTGCCAGAGAGGCAGGCAGTTCCCAGTGAGGTAGGCGGGGCTCCGCGCTCGGGTTTGTGGGGCCCGTCAGGGTTTCCAGGGCTCACACCACCACCACCCATCATCAGGTGACACCTGAGTTCGCTTCCTCTCCCACCCTGTCATCCCACAGGGAAAATGCGGGTGAGGTAGCAGCAGGTGCTGGGGGGGGGTGGTGGGGGTGGGGGAGGGGCGGACGCGGGAAGGGCTGGAGGAGAGGAAGAACGAAGGGGTGAGTGAGAGAGGACCACTCTCGCGAGAGCATCTTCTCTTTTGAACCGGGCGAGGTCCTCAGCCTGGGTGTCCACCCGGCCCCACAACAGTGCTTGCCCATCCCCTCCTTCCTGTCGGCGTCCCCCTCGCACACGACCGGACGCCGAGCAGGTGCTCAAAGAACACCTACGGCCCCACAGGTCTGGCAGATCGTGTGACTTTCTCCCACTTTGGGCCTCAGTTTCCTCATGTGAACAAACCTTTAAGCCCCTCCCCTCCCACCAGCTGCCATTCTGGAACTAAGACACAGGTGGCTTGTGGTCCAGGGTGCTGCCGAAGGCCCCACCAGAAAGGTCACCTGGGGCTTCCCGCGGCCAAGGCCCTCCTCCAGGCCCCTGCGCATCCCAGCTGCTCTCGGACCCTGCCCGACCCTGGCCCTGCTGTCACCAAGGGAGGTCCAAGCCCTCGCTGGGGTATGTGGGACTCCCTGTCGCCACGGGGAAGATGAGCGTCTCCGAGGTACAGACAACAAAGGGGTCTTCCTGTCGCAGTGATTTGTGAATGCAGGAGGTATTGAGCCAGTGACAGCTGTGAGGGGGTGGGGGATGGGTATGGGGGAGAGGTGGATGGAATCAGCAGGAGTCCCTGGCTGGCGCCTGCAGAAGGACCAGGCACCATGCAGGGCTGCCGCTTGGAGGGGCAGGCAGTACACAGAGAAAATACCCGTGGTCCCACCCAGTTTTCAGTCTTGGACTGCCCACCCTGGGTTTGGGCCACCCACTTGGCATTAGGATTTTAGGTCCTGAGGGAAGAGCTAGAGGGAAACGCATGGTATCCTCAGAGTGAAAGCCTCCAGAGGACAGGAGGTGTGGCGGGAAAACTCCCTATGACCTCCAGTCAGGGTCCTGCCTGGCTCCCAGTCACACACTGCTCCTCCACTCGGCCGGGAGCATTTGCTGGCCTCAGTGTGGACTCGGCCTCCGCTGACCAGGGGACCTTCCTATCGAACCCCAGAAAGGCCACCTGAGCTGGGGGGTCCACAGCTCTGCCTCCCTCGGTCAGACCTGGAACCTGCCAAGGACCCCCACCTTCCAGGCCCTGTTCTCCACCAGTGGGGGGAGTGGCAGCTCTTCCGCCGCCTCTTCTGCAGCGGAGGAAAAGGCTCCAGGTCTGCTGCCAGCACGCCCGTGACACCAGGCAGGTCTCTCTGGGCTCCGCTACCTTTCACCCACGGCTCCAAGTGGGAAACCAGGCTCCCGGGGCAGCCAGGAGCAAGGAGCCCAGGCCAGAGGGTCCCGGGAACCCACGCAGGGCAGACACTGCCTCAGTCAGCAGCTTGGACCGGGTCTGCCGAGGGAGTAGGAGACTGGCTAGCCTTTCCTGCCCCACAGCCCGGAGGCTTGAGGGAGTGATGATGGAGAGATGCCCCCACTGTCTGGGGGTCCCTCCCCCCACTCCATGGGCAGTTGGGGCACTGGCCCCTGCAGAAATGGCCAAGCAGCACCCTCTGGCCAGGAGGCAGGGGCTGAGCGTTGCTGGGAAGCAGCCCTGGCTAAGTGGAAAATGCAAACGGTCTCACCAATTAGGCTGGAACGAAGGAGCGTTTCCGGGGGGAGCCCCACTGGGCCATCCTGGTGATAAATGGACATGGACACCCTATTATCAGGAAATCCATCTTCTGGGACTGGGTGGGTCTCCCAGGGGCACCCCCACTGTGCTGGTCCTGGGCTGCTTGCCCAGGAGGCTGGTATGAGCTCTCCAGCACCCCCAGCTCCTCATGGGCCAGCCAGAAAGTCTGGGCCCACGGTGTGCCCAGCAGGAGGCCTGGAGGTTAGGGTGTCACTCTGTGAGCTGTTCGGGCCTGTGCCAGGGAGGCTGCTGGCTTTTGTGTGGGGAAAAGTTAAGATGATTTCACTGTGAATGGGATTAGCATTGGGCTCTCCCACCCCTGGCCTGGGGCCCTGGCTCTACTGTAGGACCTGTGTAAGTCCTCTGTCTCCTCTGTGGCTTGCTCTCTTCCTCCATGACATAACTGGATTGAACAAGATGATTTCTAAGTTCATTTCCTTTTGAGGTATGGTATTATCCACCAGGGGCTCCGGGGTGAGGCTGACAGAGGAAGGGAACCATGGCTCGGTGCCCAGACCCTCCCAGTTCACTCCTGTGGCCCCAGGTGGGGGGCTGTAAATCCAGAGTCGGTAGCCGCCGTTCTGCTGAAGGCCTCTCCATAACCAGAAAGCCATCTTTCCTTATTCTGCTGAGTTCCTATCTCCCTCAGAATATGGCCCAGGGCCTTAGCAAGTACTCAGGAGCACATGGAGCTGCCCCGCTGCCTGTACCTGCTCTGGCCCATCCCTGGCCACCACCGGCGCCCACATCCACTCCACGGGCATGGACACACCGTGCGCTTCCCCCCAGGTGCCTTTACTTGGGCACCTCCACCAGGCAGGAGACTTCTTCCATCTCCACCTGGAAAAACTCTCCTCACTCCTCCAGGCCAGCTCTGGCATTAACTGCTGATGGTGTCTGACAACGCCCTCCACCTCCGACAAGGCCGAAAGGCATGGCGTTCCCGGGCACCAAGGGCACCGAGGGCAGAACACCAGCAAGCCCAATTCTCCACAAGGTGCTTACTCTGCCACCATAAGTTTGACAGGTCAGAGTTGGGCAGTACCCGCAGCAAGCGCTTCCGGGCTGTGCCCGCCCCGGCGGCCAGCTGGAGATCTACAGCCCTGCTGGACAGCACTCGTCTCCTGCTGTCGCCTGATGAGGCCCCGGGAGCCCTCCGCCAGACTAGTGCGGGCTCATAAGTCACCCCCACAGCTCAGTGAGCCGGGGACACACAGCTCAGCTACCACCACGAAGATGCAAACCTCAGGAGATGCAAACCTTCCCTTATTGTAGCTCTGGGCTGCAGGAAAGCCCTTCACAGGGATCCTGTGGGGAGTTTCGCAAACCCAGGCTAAGTTTGGGGGGATGTGGAAGAGCCTCTGAGTGGTATAGGCCTTAGAGTCCTGGGCATTATTCCAGGCTACCTTTGACCTCTGAAGTGACCCTGGACAAGCCCTTACCCTCCCAGTGCCTCAGACTCCTCATCTAGATAGAGGAGGAAAAAGGAGTCAGGTTTTCCACGTGCACCATTCACAAGCCTGCCTTGGGCACCACCTCGGGTTGAGAGTGGAGGACAGATGGAAGGCACTCCAGGTGTGCGGGCAAGACTGAGTGGCCGGCACCCGCTTCCAGGAGAGGCAGCAGGTGTGCTTGCTGGGCGATAAGGACACCAGAGCACGGGCGTGGCTCAGGGTAGGTGCTCCCTGGGGACAAGGGCCTAACAGCAGGGGCCACAGAGGAGCAGTGGCTCAGTGGTGAACCGTGAGGGTGTTTGGGGGACAGAGACTGGTTGGGCCAAAAGGAAACCTGCGGAACGGGGGTCCTGAGTGGATGCAGTGCTGAGTGACAGGTGACAGGCCCCAGGCCCCGGCCTGGCTATTCACAGCAGCTCTGTGAGGTGGGTGAGAGTGGGGGCATCACCCTCTTTGAGAGATGAGGGGCCAAGCCCTTGAAAGGCAATGGACTGTCCCAAGGTCATAGAGCTCAAGGCAGAACCAGAACCCAGGTCGCCTCATCCCTACTGCTCTCCAAGAAAAGAAAAAAAACATGAGAGCTGGACCCTCCCAACTGAGGAGCCAGGAATTCAGATGTAATAGCCACTCCCCAGATCCCTGTCACATGGCCCTGATTAGAACTCAGGGTGGTGACCTCACCATGTGACCTCAGACTGTCACGTCCCCTCTCCAGGCCTCGGTGCCCCCACCTGAAAACAAAGCTGCTGAACCCAGGGGTCTCCAAACCCTCACCAGCACCTCCTCTCTCTGCGAGTGAGGGCAGCTGAGGGGGTGGGACAGAGCTGGGAGCCTTTAAGTTGAACCTCAAAGAAGGGGTAACCTTGGCCGGCAGGGGCTGGGGAAGCCCGCCTTGAAAAATCTCGTTTGATCCAGAAGAAAGAAGGTGGATTCTAAAAGCAGATGGAAAAGGTGGTTCCCTTTTTGGCTTCTATGTGCATTTGGAAGGAAATGGGTCTATTCTCCAAAGTCCTTTAATATCCTGGGGGTTGGTTCCAGCAGGATAGTATGTGTGTGTGGCCAGGACCCCGCTGGGAAGCAGATTCCTGAGAGACGGCCCCAAGGCCCTGTGCTCCCTCATCCCACCATGCAGGGTCTGGGTCAACTCCGAGGCCCAAGGCTGCGTGACCCAAGGTCCCGCACCACCAGTATGATTGCAGGTCAGCTAACCTCTCAGAGCCCCCCTCTCCTCACCTATAAAATGGGATTAACAATAACTACACTCTCGAGGGGTGAGAAAAAAATGAACGTTATAGCCCTGGCTGGGTGGCTCAGTTGGTTGAAGTATCTCTCTGTACACCAAAAGGTTGCGGGTTTGATTCCTGGGCAGGGCACATACCTAGGTTGCAGGTTCGATGTTTCTCTTCTCTTCCCCACCCCACCCTCTAAAATCAACAAACATATCCCTGGGTGAGGATTAAAAAATAATAAAAATAAAAGACGTCATAGATGTTGAAATTATGCGGGGAACAGCACTGCACACACACGCAATGGAGCTCTTGTCGATGATCCGGTTCGATTTTTACCATCACCCCACTGGTTTTCCTGCTGGGACTTTGGAGGAGAGCAGGGGGTTGCCTCCTGCTGGGATGGGACATGGCTCAGATGGGAAAGGCTTCCAGGTCCCCTGAGGTGCTGGGGGTGGGCAGTGCAGGTGGGGCCCTGGGAGGGCAGGGGAGGCTCAGAAGGTGCCAACGGGCTGCAGGCAGAACACGCCTGGAGTCGGGCCTGGGAGGCCATCAGGTCTGAAGCTGACCTTTCATAAAGGGGGAGAACCGAGCCCAGCGAAGGCCTGGGCGGGCCTGAGGCCACACTCCTGAGGTGGGCTCAGCAAAGCAATCGCACTGCGTCCCAAGTCCTGGTCATGGAGCAGAGCTGCAGCCTCGGAGGCTCACGGAATCGTAAAATAGCCTTGGAATCACAGAAGAGAATCTCCGATTCCAGGAGAGGATCTTAGACTCTTAAAACACACAATGTAAAAGTTCTTAAACCTAAATGTCCCCATGTGAGGACCATGAATTCACAGAATCTTTCCAACTTTGAAATCACAGATGGAATTGTAAACTCACAGACGGAAAACAGACCCTAGAGGCTTTGAGTCACAGACTCCACAATCCAGGCACCAGGAGAGGCAAAGGCCTGCTCCTGCTCCCGCCGGTGCAGGAATCCGCTGTTCCCACCGCTGACATATGGCCACTCCGCCTCCCTGAATGCACTCAGCGACAGGGGCCCAGTCAGCTGTGCCGGCTGGAGGCTGGACGCGTTCCTTCCTCTTGGACAGGGAGGGAAATAAGTTCTCAACAGGAGATCCCCACTTCGTACAAATGGATTTTTCACCCCTCCTTGTTCTTTGGCTCTGATCGGAAAGATTCCTAGGGAAGTGGAAAGGCGCCAAGAGCTGCCACAGAATGACTTTACCCAGCAGACAGGCTGGTAATAGTTTTCGGTGGGAAAAAGGATGGAGGGGGTGATTAACTCCAACTTGCCATGCGATAAAGGAAATTAAGGTATAATGCTGAGGAGGCAGCAGTTCCAGTAACCTGTTTGGAATACCAATTACTTCAGGCTTCTCAAAATTGCTGGAAATAAAGAGGAAAACCCAAAAAGAGACTGTGGCTGCGGCCCTGGGCTCATGTGGATTAGGCTGTTTGTCTGGCCCGGGACCTTAATGATGGGGATGAGGGAAAATTCCCTGTTCTTGGGAGACAGCTACGCCAGAGGTGGGGAAGAAAGTCAGGCCCACCAGTTGTCACCTGACTGCTCAGCAAGTGCTCAGGGAAAAGAAGGTCCCCAGGTCCCCTTCAGGGACGGCTCAGTGTGGGGGCCATCGGGGCTTCCTTTCCCAGCTCACACCCTTAAATCCTGTGTCCTAGGAGGGAGCCTGGGAGGGCAGAGCTTCTGATGACCCCTCTTCTAACTGAGAAGCCTCAGCTCTCTGCTGCAAGAAGCCAGCAGAATCAAGTAGGCGGCCTACTGCGTGCCAGGTGCCCTATTAGGTGCTAGCAAGCCTTGCAATTAGGTGAGACCTTAAGAGGTGGCCATACCCTGCAGGGCTGGGGCTCAGGGCTCTGGTGGAGACTGCCCACCCATGAGCATGCAGTGTGGGCAGAGTTAATGGCTGTGGGCTGCAGCCCAGTGCCTCCAGCCAGGGGCCCAGCAGGATGGCTACGAGGCTCCAGGCCAGAGCTGGGGAAAACGAGATAGACGTGGCCGTGGGAGGTGAGCAGAGGGCGGGAACGGGGCAGGTGCCAGCAGCTCCTCACTTCCCGCTGGTTTCCTGGCCCAGACCTAGGCCACCCCTGCCACTTCTCGGAGCCCCTCAGACAGGGTGCCCATCACCCTGAGGTTTCGAGCCAGCATGGTTATTCCCCCAACAAGTTAGGTCCCACTACTGCTCGGATGAAAGAGAAGCCGCTTCTGAAACAGCCTGCTTGCTCTGTGGCCTGCCTGCTGCCCGCAATGACCCCACCCACCCGGCCCTTTTCTTCAAGTGGACATTGTCTCCTAGCTCAGAGGTATAGAAGATACCAGTCTGCTGCCCGCGGTGGCCCTCCTCCCAGCAGGAGCAGGTGAAGAAGCCAGGGCTCCCATCCCGGCTTCGCCCTTTACTGGCGCTGCGGCCTCAGGCAGGCTACTCGACCCCTCGGAGCCGTGCTTTCCTCTTCGAAAGCTGCAATGAGGAATGCTGACCTGCAGGGTAGTTGGCGGTGAGAGAACGTATGTCAGGGTGCAACAGAACTGCTACTTGGATAAGACTCCCGACTTTCCTCAGCTGCTCTCCCACCCCTGGCTTTGCACATCCGCCCTCAGGAAGTTTTTGTTACAATTGGTAAAGGGCGTCAGGAGGCCTGGCCGCCAGGTTCTTCCTAAAGTGGCTTCTCCATGAATGAAGTAGAGGGGCTGCTGCTCGGAGAAAAAGGTCCAAGTGGAGCTGCTGCGCAGCAGCCAGCTGGGCTCACAGGGCAGGCGGTTTTAGAAGTGGCGTCCCCAGCTTAACCGACAGTGATTCTAAACCTTGGCAGAGCCAAGGCTGGTCAGCCTGGACCCACAGTTGGTGAGCAGAAATCCAAGGAGGTCCAGCCACCGCATTCCCCGCCACCTCTACCCCTGGTCTCTCCTGAGCCCCACAGAGAACCAGAGTCTTCATGGGGGTCTCTCCTCTACTCTCGTGTGGGCCGGAGCCCAGGAGGGCTATGTGGGGGAGTGCAGGGGAGCAAAGCTGGAAGGTCGCCTCTGACCATTTCCAGGTGAACGGTGAGCTGGTATGAGGCTGAGCCGTGCGAGGCTGGGAGGCCCGCGTATCTGGGAAGCACATCTTCCTCATACTTGGGGAGTGGGGAGTGGAGGACCCCCTCCCCCAATTCCACGTGGGATCCTAGGCCTCTTCTGGCTGCACCTCATGACCCTGTGCTGCTGTCATTCGACTCCCCTTCCCCACCAGACCAGCAGCTCGCTGGAGGCAGGATGAGGTCTGCGTGGTGGGCGCGGAGGGGATGCTCAGGGAGTGTGCGCTGAACGGACCAATGAATGGACGGACAGATGGATGCAACACTGCACGTTGGGTCTTTTCTACCTACAGAATTTACAGCTCAGGACACGAATCCTCTTCTCCACCCTTCATTCTATGCACGTTGTAAAAACAATAATCATTAAAACATGGCTTTAAACACCCTTCATTTGTGGATAATGACCTGGGGCTTCAGGGTATCCACGACCCCTTCCCTCTGGGTACAGGAGCCACGTCTGTGTCCTCTTTCTTCCTTTCCCAAAACACGGCAGTGCCGTGGAGGACAGACCCGGCGCCACTGGTTCCAGCTGTGCCCCGAGCTGCTGTGGGGCCTTCAGCACGCGATTCATCTGTTGGATACGGGGTGGGTCCCTCGGCTCTCTGAGCCCCGTTCTCCCTCTAGTTCATCACCAAGAGCCAGCGTGCGAGACTGGAGCTAGAGGACAGTGCCAGCACCCAGGCAGACCGTTCTGGGAAAGGTTCACAGTCTGCAAGGCTCTGCCTGGCACCCCACATCCTGGCCTGTTCCTCAAGGAACCTCGGGGACACATGGCCCCGATCATTCTGTGCCAGCTGCCTCTGGGCCAGGCCCTCATCTGTCCACTGCATCTTGAGGTTTACAAAGCCCTTTTCATACACCTCCTCATTGAGTCCTTACAACCGCCCTGGGGGCCCAGGAAGGGACAGGATGGGCTCAGGACCATTCACCCGCCCAGTGTTCTGCCTTGATGCCACAGCCCTGGCCCAGCCAGTGGCCCAGCTTGCTTACTCCAGGCAATGGGAAGGATCTTGCAAGTCTTGACCTTGCCCTCTGAGCAACCCTGAGAAACGGGGGTGGTACCCTCTCAAGAACCTCTCTTAGACTCCATGAAAATCCAACAGCACAAATGTGGCAAAGGCACGAGGCATGGCCAGGGCAGCAGCCCGCTGGAGCAGAGAGAGCAGACAGCCCAAGAGCCTGAGCTCTAATCCGAGTCCTGGCCCCTTCACACCCTGGCTCTGTGCTCGGGAGGCCCTGGGTCTCCCCACCCATCAGACAGGGGACAAGAATCCTGCCCTGCCTGCCCCTTGCAGGCCAGTCGCGCACTTGCTAAACTCACCCCTGCCCCACTGCCGTGTGGCCTATTCGCTTGCAACTGCCACCTCGGCCAGGAGGGGATGGGAGGCTGCCCTCTCTCTGCACGCAGCCCAGCCTAACTCGCTGCACCAAAAAGCCAGGCCTGGGCTCAGGAGCGTGCTCAGGCAGACGTGCAGACCCTTGGACCCACGCATACAGTACACATATGTGCAGGTGGGCACACACATTTGCACACTCAATGTGCACCATATACTGAGCATACTCCGACACACATGCCACACTGCGCACATCTTGCAGCACACAACCACGCACCCACTCAGACTTGGGTGGCTTCACATGATTCTCACACACTACAGACAAATAATCGTAAATTTCCCTGCCTCTCCCGTGGCAGCCAGATGGTGGGATTCTCCCAGAGGGCCACCACTTAATGCTCTAATTAATTTTTAAAAAATGCGAGGAACCCAGGGCATGGGTTTGTTCCAAATGTCCCAGGCATGGTCTAGCCTGAGGCTAAGGAGGGAAGCAGATCCCAGGGGGAGGGGAAAGGGGGCCAGGAAGGGAGAGGGACTCCCCCTGCACCCAGGAGAGGCTGAGCACTCACCTGGAGGGTTGATGCGAGATCCGAAATGGAGCAAGGGAGGCTGAATTCGAAACAAGGGCCTGACCCTGATTCCAGAGTGCCCCACACGGCCTTAGGGAGAGACCCCTCGAGGCATCCCAGCAGGGATGTGTGGCCCCGCCTGCACGTCTCAGCAGACAGGGAGCTCAGGCTCCTGTCAGCCTGCACAGCAGTTCTAAGGGCTCACGGCCAGATCCAAACTCACCCTCCGTGAGCCCTACTGTGTGACTTCAAGGCACTATGTGGGGGAAACAAAGCAGAGAGCCACCACAGTCTGCTGTGTGAGACGGATGAGTTGGAAAGACGGGCTGGTTCAGAGGGACTTGCAGTGCTCCCTGCACCTCCTGCTTACACACCTCCAGTGAGGGGCAACTCATTACCTCTCCAGGCAGCTGCTCTGATTGGATCAAAGTCCAGTCTCACCCAGGTCTCAGGGGAGCCCTGGCACGTTCTCTGGGCTACGAGGGCACGGTGGTTCAGGTTGGCAACACTCGCCCTCCAGGCCTTCCCCCTGCCTTCCCCAGGGGTGCTTTCTTTGCTGCTGAGTGTTTGGGAAAACGCAGCAATAAATTTACCGCCTCACTTATGAGTAATCTGCTGTCAGGAGCTCTGCGTAAGCAGAGGGCTGAGTTAACAAGGCTTAATTAACATTAATGTTGTGACAGATCTCAGCCGTGGTTGGGAAATCCCCCATCTTTGCAGCCCAGGTCCTCGTGCCGCTTCCCCACTTATGTGGGAGGTGAGAGGCCCAGGGATGGCTCCTGGAGCTACTGACAGATGTGACCAGGGGAGTTGCCTCTCTCCCAGGATTAGGAGGGATTTGGGATCTGGGATGTGGGGGCTGGAGGCGTGCAAGGGATCAGCACAGGAAGCCAGGAGCCTCTGCAACTCCAACTCCAAAGGCACTTTCAGGTTGAGCTCTCCGTCCTTGCCCAGCACAGTGGCATACGCACGGGCCTCGGAGTCTGAGAGACCAGGGTTCAGATCTGCCACTCTCATGCTGAGGGACCTCTCTGAGCCTCACCATGCCTGTCAGCACTGGGGACAGGACAAATCCCCCCTCGCGGGGGTGTCAGAGGGCTCGTGAGGCCACGCGCGGAGAGCAGAGGTGCTCTGAGATCTCCATGTCCTCACCCCGTCATAAGCATCAGAGCAAACACTGGTGATTGCTGTCCCTGTGTGCCCATCACTCATTTAATGCCCCCAGTAGCTCTCTGGGGTAGGACTGTCAAAACCTCCCGGTACAGATGAGAAACCAAGGCACTGAGAGGGGAGGTGACTTGCCCAAGGCCACACAGACAGTCAGCGGGGGTGAGGGACCCACAGCCACCCACTACCTTCACCGCAGAGCCTCTGGAAGGATCCCTAGAGCCAAGGGGAGGGCAAAGGTCAGGCAGTGGGGGCCATGCCGGGGGCACATAAAGTTTGTGGAATCCATCTGTGAATGACGGAGGGAGGGGAGAAGTGGGCTCTTTGGCAATGCGCATCCCACCAGAGGGGTCCAGGTGCCTGTTTTTCAACCACTGAGACTTTACTGAGCTGCCCCCCGAGTGCAGAGACAAAGGGGGAAGAGGCAAATGCAGCGGATGGTCCGCCCCTGCTCCCAGGCTTGGTACCACCTCTCAGCTTTCTCCAGGGTACTCAGCCCGGCCCTGGCACGGGGCAGGCACACTGTAATTTATCATTAATGACTGCTGTTATTAATATTAATGGGAAGAAACCTCTGACCAGAGGCAGCTTTAAGCAGCAACAGGAAGAAGAAGGCCCAGTTCTCTCCCACCCATCTCAACGCATCCGGCCCCGGGCCTGCACACGTGCTGGGTCACTGAACAGGACAGGCTGTGTCAAGGTCCTCGGGCACCACGGGAGCACCCCATGCCCTGGTCTCCAGGGGGCAGAAGGGGCTGTGGGTCCCAGGTCCCCAGGTCTCACCTGAGGGACTGCCCAGTTAGAGTCTTGGAGTCGAGGATCTCCTTGGGAATAGCGAGGGGAAGAAGGGCACAGGGGCTGAGGCGGGTCTAGCTCCAGAGTGTGACTGCTTTTTAACCCAGCCCGGCCCCATGCACCCTGAGCCCTGCCACAATGCCAGTTCCAGGGGACCTCCCTGGCCCTTCTGGCAACCCTCCACCTCGTGACTCAGACACTAGCCACATGGGCTTGAGGGAGTCACTCAGGCCCGGTACCTCATTCCTCTCGTCTGTGAGATGGGGGACAAAGGCAGTACCTACCTTTGGGGCTGATATGGGGGTCAAATGAGACGCCCCCTGGCACTGAGTGAGGGCTCAGTGAACAGCAGCCGTGATTACTGACAGCCAGACAGCAGTGCGGAGGCCCGGCCCTGCCAGTGCCCTGAGGAGACAGGTGGCTCACGGGTGTCTCTAGTCTCTACAGGTCCGCTCTAAGGCGGCAGAATCAGCCAGGGGGTCTCTGTGTAGCCCCGGTGACAGGCCTGGGACCGATGGGACCTCTCAGGACAGAATCAGAAAGAACTTTATTTGGAAAATGGAACTTCCTTAGAAAAAGTGAAGCCTCTGTCCCAGGAGGTGTGCAAACAAGGGATCCACCTTGTTCATTCAACAAGCATTCACTGGCCCCTCCTCTGTGCTGAGCCCTGTATTGGGTGCTGGGGGGCTGGGAAAGACAGCATGAGACCCAATCCTGCCCTGAGAGACCCACACTCTAAAAAGGCAAGACATGCTAAAGGTGCCAAACAGACCCTGGGCCAGGCCTGCCTACCCCTTGCAAATGTGTCAGCGCCTGGAGAAAAAAGAAGAGGCACTTTGCTGGGAAGGAGGCTTAGGAAACACCCGGGCAGCTCAGACAGGGGCCGAGTGCTGGCCCCACAGACCTGAGGCTGGGTTCTGCCCTGCTCGGAGCCTCCCCCGTGATTCTGAGGGCTTCCGGGCTTCCCGGGGCCCCCTGCCCTGGTCCACCTTGACCATAGGTCAGTGCCAGCCCCCAGAGCCCCTGCCTACCCCCGATTCCCAGTGAGGGATGGGTGGGAGGTGGCCCTGGAGGGAGGAGCCTGCTGGTGGCGGGGTGTGGAAGAGGGAGGGGTAGCTGTCTCTCCAAGGGCACAGCCAGTCCCCGGCAGGTGGTGGGCTCACCCCTTGCCCGCTTTCCTGCCCCACAGCATCCATGCCCTCCCCCCGCCAGCCATGGTTCCCGGGGAGCAGGCTCCAAGGAGGCCCAGCAGCCAGACCACCAGCTGCTGCCCCCTCCCCATACAAACCCTGGTCACAAAGCACCCTCCCCCCAGCTCTGCCCGCCTGCGGTGACAGTCTCTTGGCACCAGATCTCCCCTACCCTCCATCTGTCAGGAATCGGTGCAGACAGACTGTGAGAACCACAAGAGTAAGTAGCGACTCTGTTTGGACACCGCCCCCTCCCCTCTGCCTCCCTGGCGCTCCCCCCACACCCTATGTCCCCTCTCTCCCCTCTCCTCTCTGTGTCTTCTTTCCCGTCTGTCTATTTGCATCTTTCCTGCTGATGAAGACATTGACAAAGTGGGAGGGGGAGGGGAAGAGGACCAGCCAGCCAGGGACCCCCACTTACTGGTAACCTTCACACACCGCAGCCACAGCAAGCCGCCCATCTGTCTTCTGCCCTTCCCTTCTTTCTCCCGGCCCATGAAGGGGTCGGAATCCTGTGGAACTGTGGGCTCGGTGTCCCCATCTGTACGACTGAGCAGTAAATCCTGTCAGGCCCGCCTCCCAAGGGCTTCTAGGAGCCTGGAGACAGTATGTGGAGAGGGCTCTGCGAGTCACAGAGCCTCATGCAGGCAGAGGTTTGGTGTCCCCAGCTTCTTCCCATTTAAGGGGGGCACGAAGACCCAGCCTGCCCTCCTCTGAAAGTGGAGAGTCAGAACGGTACAGGACAGGCAGAAAAATGTCCTGAAGGATATAGATGGCAGCGAGAGCGCAGGCAGGGTCATCACGGTCGTGACCGTCACCACACTAGTGTGCGGTGCACAGGGCAGAGCCGGGGAGGCTGAGGCCCGGAGAGCAGTCGCAGGGTTAGAGGTGGGGCCAGGACAAGGCCAGGGCCCCGGGACCTGCCCACGCCAGCACCCCAAACAGGGGGCCTGGCCCTGGTTCCTCCAGACCTTCCTTCCAAGAGGCTCTACATCTCCTTGGGTCCCCCCAAAACATGAGGAAGAAACCAGCTTTTTAGTTTTTTCTTTGAGTAACCCCTGACCAGCTGGCAGCAAAACCCACCAATAATGGGGAAGCCCAGTTGCAGACCTGGGGCGGGGGGGCAGCAACCAGGGGTCATGGGGTGCAGGCAGACTGCCTATAATGTCCAGTTTGACACAGGACTTTTAGTTTGAAAGCAGAGATCGTTCTGAGAACACCAGGACGGGCTGGCTGCCCTACATGGAAGCAGGCACCCCACACCAAAGTGCTGGGCAAATGCAGCAGCAAGCATTTCACAGAGAAGAGAGTCAAACTCCTGTGCACGCCCTACCCCTGTGAACCTGGCCCAAGGCCCCACTGGCCGGATTGAGAGGAAATTCTGGCCCGGCTGCAGTCTTGGGGCCCTGTAGGACCATGCCTCACCCCAACCCCAGCACGGATGTGCCCAGGAAAAGGGGAGGGTCTCGGGTTCTCCAGCCCTTTCATAGCCAAGGAAGCTTGAGCTTCAGAGAAGGGAATCCAGTTGCCCAAGGTGCCACACTGAGTTAGGTGGGCACTGTTCCAAAGACAGGGCCTGCTTTTGCATCCCAGGTCCTGGCAGGGCCCCGGCACAGGACAGGCCTTCAGTGAAACCTGGAGCTCGGACTCGAAGGCTTCAGTCCACACCAGATGCTTCCGTGGGATTCACAGAAACACCACGTTCGGACACACAGCGCAGGGAGTGCAAACACAGCGCAGGGTGGGTGGGAGGCACATGCAAGAATCCACCGCCTCCTCCCCCTCCCCGCTCCTCCACAGGCTCTGGCCTGGGCCCCTCAAAGCCCATGGCCTGGTGTGAATCCCGTACTCAACCACATCATCCTGGTGCCGACCGGCAAGGTTGGAGAGGGAGGGAAGCACAGGGTCGTAGCCCAGAGGAGGCCCTGACTCACCTGTCAGGGAAGGCCCGTAGAAATGGTGACTCTTGGGGTCAAGCAGGGTCAGACAAGCAGAGCAAGGGCCTTCAGGCAGACGGGCACCCCATGTGAGAGGCGATGCTTCTGTGACATGTCTCCTCGTTCGAGGCACTGCTGGGCATGGAATGGTGAGGTCGGGGGGCAAGCGGACGGCGAGGGCCGGGGCCATGCCAGGGGCACGTCAGGTCCTGAAGGGCCCCGAATGCCGGTCATGCAGACTTGACCGTATGGTGGATGCTGAGCAAGGGCAGGACAAAACTGCACGTTTAAGAGCGCTTGGCTGCCACACGGCGGTGGTCAGTGCTGCTTCCTTGGGCCTGGGAGGCTGCAGAGGGACCGGGACAGGGCCTGGACTGGCAGGTGGCAGGAGAGGAAACTAAGGACTTGGTGGCTGTTATAGGTGAGGCCCGAGTGATGTCCATACTAAGGACTGGTGCCAGGGACAGAAGAGGTTTCTACTTGCCCCCCTCCCTCCAGTGCGTGTGGGCAGGTTCCATGTACAGAACCAGAGAAGCCTCCTTTCTCAACTTTCCCCACCCCCATTGGGGGGCAAGGCTGGGGCCGGGCAGGGGACAGAGGACGGAGGCACGGGCTACCCGCGCTGCACATCACAGATCTGTACCGGCCCTCTGAGGGAGCGAGCGCCTACACCTTCCTAGGCATATTTGGGGCACAAGACCAAGGGCTGGGCAGGGTCAGGCACAATGCAGCCTCCTCCTGCACCCCCCCCCCCAGAGGTCCCTGAGGCTCTGGGCTCATTTCCTAATGAGGTCCCTGGAAGGACTCTTCCTAATTAAACTAGGACAGTAAGTTACGGCCTGGGGACGCAGGGAAGAAGAGGAGATAAAGGAACCCCTCCCGTTCCACCCAGCAGTGAAGATGCCTGGCATGGGAGGGAATTCCTGAAGTACAGACAGGAAAGGAAGGTTCCTGGAGGGTCAGATAAGCTCAGCTAACCTTGACTTGAGCACTGATCATGGCCAGGCACTGCTCTGAGTGCTTTCTGTGAATTAATTCACATAACCCTCCAGCCACCTTGAAGGTTAGGTATCGGTCCCTCCAGCTTACAGATGAGGCAAGAGCTCAGAGAGGTGAAGCAACTTGCCCAGGGTGCCTCAGCTCGGAAATAGCGAGGTCTGGACGGGACCCAGGCAGCCTGGGTAGAGGCCTGGCTGTTCTCTGTGTCACAGGGAGGCCCCTCATGGGTGAGGGGACGTGTGCAGGAGCAGTCGGAGGCAGGGGACTCAGGGGAGGAGGGCGGCTCTTCACCGTATAGCTCCCCCCTGGCTGCACAGCAAACCGAGGTTTAGAGTCAGGCCTGGACAGGAGCTAGGGAAGCTGAATTTCAAAAGCTGCCCAAAGCGACTCAAACTCCTGATGTAGTCCTAGCTCCCTCCTAGTACAGGGCGGGGAGGCTGAAGACCAGAGAGGGGCAGAGACTTGCTCAGGCCACTCAGCAAGTCAGTGACAAGGTGAGGCCACCCGGTTCCTGGTGGGACTGCGAGCCAAGGGGGTGGGTGGGAGCGGCAACAGGGTTCTGGTAGAGGACACAGATAAGGGGTGAGGGGGCGGAGAACTCAGCACAGAATCTGCAAGTGTGGGAGGGGCCGGGGGACCAGATGACCAGGGGACGGGCTGCAACCACACAGGCCGGCAGACCTCTGTGCCCTGCTGCAGCCCTGTCCCGGCGCAGGGAGAGCTGACTGGCTCTGTGGGACCCAACAAGGTTTCGGATCCTTTATGCAGACCGGCAGCTACTGTACTTATTACCCAGGTCTGGGGTTCAGGTTCAAGGGACTTGCCTCAGGACCCCCAGCTACGACACGGAGGAAGCGCAGTGGAAACCTAGGTCTGGCTGACACTGGGAGGCACACATTTCCCTGCTCCCTCTGCTTGGAGGAGAAGCCGACAGCTGTGGCCTGTGTGCGGGAGGGAGGCGGGAGGTGACAGCGGAGGGGGCAGAGGAGGGAGACAAGAGTGTCACTTACACAGCTGATATAAAGACTGCTCTGCCGGCTCACAGGTAGTAAAAAATTGGCCTGGTCAGATTCAGCGAAAAAATAAACAGGCAGAAACCCCTGAGTGGTTGCAGGTTCAGCTAATAAACAGTTGGTTCCAGCTCTGTGTGCACATTTAGGCCACGTCTCCCGCGTGAGGGGTTCGATTTCACAGTCCCTGCTCCCTGCTCCGGGCCTCCTGGCCCCAGGGAACTGGGCAGCTCCTTAGTGCCCCCGACCTGGGGCCTGGCTGTGGTGGACCCCTGTGAATACCCTGGCTCTCGGGGAAAAACAAAAGAATCCCAGAGAACTGGGCCAAAAGGGGCCTGGAGATGCCTGGCTCCATGTGAACAGAGACCCCAAGAGGGGCAGGCAGGGACTCCTTCTGGGCCATGGTGTTCCTATTGACCTCGGGCCTCTGGGTCGGTGGAGGCTAGACCGTGGGCTCACGCTGAGGCCTGGTGGGGAGAGGCCTCCGGGGCGGGGCCGGGCCGGGAACACAGACTGCTGGCGCCTCTCCAACGACAAATAATTCCCCACCACAAACAGCCAGTGGGAGGCTCTGGCTTTGGCTTGGCCGGGCCTAGGCCGGTATGGGAGGAGGAAGAACGTCACCTTGGCCCTGCAGCTCCGTGTATTCTAACAGTCACGTCCATCTTGGTGCCCCCTCTCCTCAAGCATGCACGCCCAGGGCCCATGCGTGCGTGCTGGGGCACGCGGCTGGGGAGGGCTCTGAGGTGACGTTGGCAGCAGATGGCAGTTTGGGGTCCAGGAAATGGAGAGGGTGAGAGCAGCACCGATCCGAGTGTCCTGGATTCAGGCCTCCATGCAAGCCCAGCCTGGGTCTCCAGCTATTCACTCGAGCACCTTCACCCGGGCCTGATGGAGCCTTCCTGCCTCTTATCAGCTGCCAGCTCTCTGAGGTCCATTTGGAGCCACTGGTGAACCAAGGCTGCTCCTGGAGTAACTAACCCTGCCAGGCCCGGCTGGTTAACCAGTTCTCCTTGGCTCCCTCTGCTTAACCAGCTCCCGAAGGCCGTCCAGGAAGCAGCCACCCCAGGGCCCCAACGCAGATGGGATGATTCCTGCAGTCCCTCCCAACAGGAGAAGCTGCTGTTCTCCCAGGCAGCCAAGTCCTCCCAACTGGCCAGTTGACCCACATCTCTCCTGCTGCTATTTCGGCAGCTGCCCTCTTGTCGTGCCCTTGGTGAAGGAGGAGGAAAGCTGCTGCCGGTCCTTCCCAGTGGCTGCTCCCTGTGCAGGGACCACAGGCTTGGGAAGGAGAGCGAGGATGCTCGTTTTCAGGACCAGCTCTGGGCAGAATGCTCGACGTCAGCCAAGCACCTCCGCAAGCTGGGCTCATGATCCCACTTTACAGACCAAGGATCTAAGGCTCAGAACCTAAGATCCACACCTGCGTCCTCCTGACTCCATTTTTCTCCATCACTCCACGGCATCTAACTCAATCATGGGCACAGGAAGAAGGCAGAAGAAGGGAAAGTGGCCATGGAAACTGGGCCTAACAGCTGAGTTCTGGAAGAAGACCCTAAGAGGTCCAGCTACCCTCCATATCTGCCTGCCCAGAATCCACCCATGACACCAGCTAAGCTCCTACCAATCCTCAGCAGGCAGCGAGGAGCTTGAGGGCCACCCCCAGGCCAGGACTGCTCAGAGTGCTGGTTACAGTGTAATAGAGCAAGGGGAAAGGGGAAACAAAGTTCAGAGAGGGTGAGTCACTCACCCGGGGTCACACAGCAAGCTAGGGGTGGAGACAGAACAAATGTAACGCTGTGGAGGAGATGGATCTACAAATATCTTCAGAAGGATGAAGGCGAATGTTGCTCCCTTTTGTGTTCTTCAGTGGGGGCGGGGCGTCCTTGGGGCCAGAACACAATTGTCTTTTCTCCCTGCTTTGCCTTGTGCCAGTCGGATCTGGTAACTTTGTCTGCCCTGTGAACCCGGGACAAAGCGGCCCCACGCTCAAGGAAGAAGGAAGTCCTGCGGGCCGCCGCGGGCTGGGAAGGGCCGGGGGCTGGGAAGCGGTGATGGGAGAAGGGCCAACAGTCTCCTCCCGAGTGGCTTTCTCATGAAAACGCACACACTCAGCAATTCCAGCGGTAAGAACCTGTCCTAAGGACAGGATGGGACAAACACACAGGACGCACGCAGAGCCCACAAACCCACGTCCATCCATAGGAGACGGCGCCATTGAACTGGAAGGATTCGCGCAACAGCATTGCACCCCGCCCTTTCCAACAATGGTGGGAAGCACCGCTTATCCACACGGAAAGGCAGGGATGCTGTGGAGGGAAAAGAACTGGCATAGCACATCCTCATTTTTGTTAAAAAAAAAAAACACGTGTTCGTACACACAAGCCAACACGCGCAGGAGAACTTCTGGGGACCCGGGCTGCTTCCGTGGCGGTGTAACCAAGGGTGATGGTTGCCACTCTCTTTTTGCTTTTCTGTATCGTCTGTGTGTGTTTCAATTATTACAAGTATGAAATGACTCATATAGTCAGAAAAGTTACTTCTCCCGGAAAAATAAATAAATAAAACCGAGTGCAGCGAGTCTCAGCATCAGCACTACCAACACTCAGCTGTGGCCCTGGGCGAACCCCACGCCCTCCCTGTGAGCCTCGACTGCCACCTCAGGAAAACGGGGCAACAAGGAACCCCTGCACCCCCGGCCTCCCAGCAGGCTGTGTGGCACTAGCTGGAAAGGCCATGCCGCGGCCTACCAGGCCGAGAGGGCTAGACACTGAAGTAGTCTCCAGAGCGACTGGCTTAAAGATGCTTGTGGCAACTCAGGTGGCCACATGACCACGCCCATGGACTGCCAGACCCCACAGAGGCTTTGGGCAGTCTGTCCTGTCAAGTTCCAAAGGGCAGGTATGTGGAGGCCGGGAGGGGTCATGGGAACCGCGTGGACCTGGAAGCCCTGTGGCTCTGGCTTGCTGGGTGACCAGTGGGCGTTCTGAGGGCCCTGATAGTGTGCTGGGCCCCACAGCCCCAAAGCGGCCAGCTTGTGGGCACCTGGGCTAGGCCCTGCTAGGGACACAGAGGTCAGTCCAGGTGAATAGGGAGCTCTGAGTTGGGAGCCACTCCGGTGGAGGGACTACTCCTGGGGTCTGTGACGTACAGCAGCTTGTGAGAGGAGCCAGGGTGAGCATGGCTGGTGATTAAAAATGCTTGCGGGCATGCAGGGGCCAGAGCTGCTCAGGAGGAAGCCAGTACACCCACTGGTGGGGGCTGGCCAAGAGGGGCACCTGCAGTGCCTGGAAAGGAAGGGAGGCCGCAGCTCAGTCCATGCGCCACTCACACTGCTATTCGCCGGCGTCAGACTCAACAGCCAGACAGGCACGGCCAGTCCCACGCCGCTGGCCAGGCCGCCTGGGGCAAGTGAGCTCTGGCTCCCTCCTGGCCCTGCCTGAAGGGGGTCTTGTATGAGAAAGCCCCTAGCAGCAAACATGCTCCTAACTCCTTTCACATTTAACATTATTGTTTTAAATGAGTTCTCAGCGATCCCGGGGTGGACCAGTCAGGCCCAGCCAGGGGCGGTGGCGCACCTGAAGTCTCCCAACGCTCTTTCTGTGTGCAGAAGCCTGTGCCCGCCCTTAGCCTGGGAAAGCCTTGCTCCCTGCTCTAGCAGGGAAGGGAGCGGCAGGGGCGGCGGATGGGTGCCGCAGGGGGTCGGAGGTGGGGGAGCGCTGTCCTGCCCCAAGTCCTGCCCAGGGGCTGAGGACACTAGTTCTAAGACGGGGTCTCTGTTGACACCCGGTGCCAATTCCCAGCCACCAGGACCTTTGTGTCACCTCGTGAAGCCTGGGGCTAGAAAAGCTCCCAAGTTTGCAGGGTAAGTGTAGAGAAGCCCGCATTCGAAGAGGCAGCCAGCCCTGTGTGACTGCCAATAAGTCACTTGTGCTCTCTGGGCTTCAGGTGACCCAGCTCACTAGAGGGGGTCTGACCACGGTCCTTAAGGTCACTCAGCTCCTTTCTCCAGCCTCAAGGGCCCCTTAGAACCTTCTCAGAAGCTCCTCACATCTGACCAATACTAGCTTCTCACTCTCAAAAGTGAGTGACATTTCCTCAGTCCATTTATTCATCCATATGCCATCCCTCCCATGCCGCCTCTAGGCCAGGCCCTGTGGTCGCTCAGACACTCCCAAGGCACTGGGAGCTCCTGTGATGGTCTATGACAGGGTACACAAAGCCATGGGCATCCAGAACAGGAGAGGCTAGAGGACACCAGGAAGAGGAGGAAAGCCTCATGGAGGTGGTGATGAGCCGATTTTGAAGGATGGGTGGGAACAGGAAGGACAATCCCAGCAGAGGGTCTCTAGTTCCCATCTGTACAGCCTGGAAGAGTCATCACCACCTCACAGGCGATGGCCAGGAGAGACCTTCAGGAATGGTGGAGAGTCATACGCTGTGAGGCTAGAAAAGGGGGCTTTAGACTGGGGTTCTGTATGGCCTGCAGAGACCAGAGTCACTCCCAACCCTATCCCCCAGGCTGGAGACCTATAGGTATGTTATGACCTATAGGTATGTTATCTCAAACCAGCGAGGCACAGCTGGCCCCTGTGGCCACCTTCCCACTTCCTCCCCACCCTCTGGGCCCCGGGCCCCGGATCCCAACAGAGCAGACAGAGCCTGTCTCCAGAGCAGATGGACGGGTCAAATCCTGGCTCCACCACCTAAGAGTCATGACATTGGCCAAGTCACTTCTCCTGCCCGAGCCTCAGTTTCATCATCTTTAAAGTGGGAATAATAATAAAACACCCTCACAGGGCTGTAAGGAGCAAAGCTAACAAACGCACGTTGCCCAGCGTCATGCCAGGCGCGGGGTGAGTAGTCACTCTCTGCCACTAGTCGTTTTATTTTGGAGCCCCTAGTGCCCAGCACAAGGTTGGCAGAGCGGACAGCGTGGGGAAGGATCTGAGACTGAGGGAACAACAGGACGTGTTGGGGAGGGGGGGGGGATCAAGGACTAGGAGGCTAGAGGACAAGCAGTCAAGGAAGGCCACCTGGGGGAGGGGGTATCTGTACCAGGCCTTCAAAGACTGAGTGATCTGGATGGAAGGCGCCTGTGGGCCGGGGTTATCTGTGCTGCTTAGAACTGGGGCCCCAGGGCCTGGCTTCGCAGCCCCCAGAACTCAGCCCCACACCCTTCTGCAGGCCCAGGACTGGCTCCCCGGGGGCGGCCTGGGTGTATGTTTTCTCAGCCGGGGGCCAGGAAAGCTCCCGCCTGGTTATGTCACTCGCCGGCACAAACAAGCCCATACGCTCGTTCCATCAGCCCCCTGGGTTCTCCCTCTCTTCACCCTGTCTCCCTGGGAGCGTCTCTCTGGCTTCACCTGCTGCTGACACTCCCCAAGGAGGGAAAAGTGTCAAATCAGTCACCTCCAGGCAACTGGGAGGAGGAGACCAACCAGCCCCGAGGCTTTTTGCATTTAGGATCCTCTGCAGGCGTGAGAAACCCAAGTCCCAGGAGGGCCGTGGGAAGGCCTGTGGGAGAGCCTGCAGCAAACATTCCCAAGGACGGCCAGGGCCAGCCCTGGAGGCACAGACTTGGGCCTAAAAGAGAGGGAAACTTGGGGCTGGCTGGGCAGAGCCCTGGGGGCTGTGGGACGTCCCCCTTCCCAGGCACAGCCAGGAAGAAAGGGGCACAGGCCAGACGGGGCAAAAGCCAGCCTAGGGACAAGCAGAGGCCTGAGGGAAGCCATCCTCTGCCCCTCTCAGGGCCCAGTTTGACACATTTCTTCCCTCAGCCCCTCTGGAGGCACCTTTCTCCCTTCCAAGTCCAAGGCTGAGTGGCCTTGGGGCAACCTCCACTGTGGCTGGACAACCCACTGGCAGAGGCAAGGCCCAGCCTCAGGCATCTGAGCAAAGGGGGTCTCGGCACTCGGGCACCAGAGACGTCCATGAAAAACCTCCCTCCAAGAACAGTCACACTCATCACCATGCACTGAACATCCACTGCTCACCAGACACGTCATCTCATTTAATCCTCGCACCATCTCTGGGAGGGAGGGACTATTATCACTCCCAAATCCCTTCAGCCAGAGGTGACAGCAGTGTAGAAAACCACGTGTCTCTGATTCAGGGCCCCACTGAGCTGCGATTTCAACACAGGTCCCTAAGTCCCTCTCTCAACTCCTGTATCTCAGCCTGGAGAGAGAGGGTAGCAAGGAGGGCTTCCTTGAGGAGGTGACACCTGAGCCGAATCTTCTAAGGTGACAAAAAGAAGGTAGCCACGTGAGGGAGCAGAAAGAGGATCGCAGACAGACAGAACGTCATGTGCAAAGACCCGGGGGTGAGAAGCAGTAGGAAAGCAAGAGTGAGGCAAAAGCTACATGTGGTGTCCCAGGCTCACGGGAAGAGGCAAGAACAGGCTACAGGGGAGTGGGCAACAAGAGCCGGTCACAGAGCCTCGGAAGGACGGAGTGGCCCGGCCAGATGAGAAAACCGAGGTTCAGAGAGGAACAGCACTGTCTGCTGGACAACTCCATCCAGAAAGGAGACGAAGCTGGGCCTGGTGTCAGGGCTGCGAGACTGGGCCACGGCCAGGTGGCACAGTGAGGGGCAGACGCAGGCCGCAGCCCGGCTGGGAGCTGTGACAGAGCTTTAATTATTTACAAGGCTGCTTCCCAGCAGGCCTCAGTGTTCCTGCAGCCTGGCCTTGCCCAGCTAATGAACTCTCAGCCATGGGAGACCCCACGGCAGCCACTCTTTATTAAGCCTGGGGAGGAGGGGTGATGGGAGCTGGGAGAACAAGGCAGCCCAAAGAAGCCAGAACAAGGTAGAGGAATCTGAACACAGAACCAATCCACCACATGCCCAGCCGCTCAGCCCATCCGCAAAGAGAAACACAGAGTTCTTTCCAGAGCTGAGGGACAGTGGGAGGGATTGATGTTATCTCAAGACAGGAAAACAGGTCCAAGGTCACCAGCCAGTGCTTGAGACAGCACAGGTTCCAGAGTTGGGTGCCTGCATTCACACCCCAACAATTTCGCTTAAAAACCATGTATCCTTGGGCTGGTTACTTAACTCCTCCATGTCTTTGTAAAATGGGAATAATGCAGGTACTTCACAGAGCCGCCGGTTTTATAGAATAGAGAAGCATGAAGTGACGCACATGGAAGCTCAGCACAATGCGTGGTGCACAGCAAGTGTTCACTGTTGTCACTCTGGGAGCAAAGGGCTGGCCAGAGACCAGAGCCCCCATCCCTGCCCTAGACACTAAGGAGCAACAGGAAACTGAAGCCAAGGGACCAACTCGCCTACGTGACCCAGGTCCACAGCCAGGGACCCACCCAACTTCCCCTGGCTGGGCTACCCTGGGGCTTCCTTGGCCCTGGCCTTCCAGCTTCCAGCCCCTTCCTACACTTTGAAGGCCCTTTGAACTGGAAACTGAAGCCCCATGAGCCTTTCCCCTCCCCATCCTGCCAGCTCTGTCCCCTATCTCCAGAGCACCAGGTCTCACCGGCTGCGGCTGAGGATCAGGATTTAGGCCTTAGTTTGAGTGCTGGCTCTAGCCGTGGGGAGTTGTGTGACTTTGGGGTAGTCATTTCAACTCTTTGAGCTCCAGTTTCCTCCTCTATAATGTGGGGACTATACTACCTATTTTTAAATGGTAAGCCCTGAGGGAATGGTATTAGTTACCATCTCTTAAGTCCTGGTCTAGCTGTCTCCTCCATGAAGCCTTCCTGTGCTAGCTCAACATGCAAGCTCCCTCCTCCAGCCTCTAGCCTCCATCAGCTCTTGGTACTCAACAGGCTACATCGTGGCCTCCCTGGGAGCCGGAACTCAGTTTGCCTCATGCAGACTTCCCTTACAAATTGCATCCCCCATTTTGCAGCAGGAAAGGGCTGGAGGCGGGGCAGCTCTCAGGGAGTGGAAGGGTTGGAATGCCAAAGAAAGGGGTCAGAGAGAAGGCAGGGAGGCTGCTCAGGCAGAAGCCAACAGCCTTGAAGGGAGGAGAGTTCAAAGCAATGCCGTTTGGGCAGGTGGCCCACAATCGGGGGGAATTCCCCAGATGAGGAAGGAAGGAGTGAGGAAAGATCAATTTCAAACAACTGGCCCAACATAGCCACCCAAAGTCCCCACCCTCTCTCTTCAAGATTTCTCTCTGTGGCTCCCAGAGTCCCCTTTCTAAAGACCGAGGAGGTGTGGACACTCATCCATTCCCTTCTCTGCCAGCCCTGTGTGAAGACTTCCTATGAGTACAACCTATGATGGGGGAACAGCTGCCCCATTCGGCAGATCGGGAGGAAGCAAGCTCAGAAAAGACAGCGTGTGGAGCTGACACGTGGTACTCACAGCAAAGCCCCCACCCCTCCCACTCCAAGCTGTCAATATGATTTGTTTTTGTTCACTCTCTGCCTATGACTCCGCCCCATCTCAGAGCGAAAACAGGAGCCCAGACTAGCAGTCAGAGCTCCCACAGTCCCAGCTGGGGTCACCCAGCCTCCCCCTGCTTCACACCTTCATCTCGCCCAGGGCTTCACATAGAGATGAAAAGCAACAGGGCCAACATTCCTGGATCACCAGCCTAGGTCCTTCCACACCACACGCCCCACAGCCCCAAATGGTGTCCCTGCACTGGGAGGGAGGAGGGCGTCCTGACCAAGTTCTGTCATTCTCTGCTGCGTGACCTTGGGCAAATCACCCAACTTCTCTGAGCCAGAACCCCTACCTACAAATAGGATGATGAGAAAAATGCTCTTCACAGCCACTCTTGCAAGATGGCTATTATATAGAATCAGGGAGTTAAGGTAAAACTAGCTCAGAAATGCGATTTTCATTTCCCTGCCTCATCCTCGGCACTCCTGCTCTAACGGAATCACCAGAACAGCTCCCTGTGATGAGACTTGTTTATAATATTTTACCTCAGCTCAGCCATTCTCATAACTTCAACGGCATTGGCAAATGGTCATCATGATTAGGCTCAGAACCCTGGAGTCAGATGCTTAAATTCAAGCTTCTACTTAGCAACTCAATAGCTGTGGGGCAAGTAACTTCATCTCTCAGTGCCTCAGCTGGTTTAGTCTGTAAAACAGTAGTACCCCAAAGATGAAGGCAGTTTATATGAGATAAGCACACCCATAGTCCTGGGCACACAGTTACAACACTTGTGTCAGTCTCATCGCTTCCAATCACATTGCTAGAACTGTCCTCTAAACCAAAGCAGTCATCATTGGCCCAAGCCGTCAGGGGAGGAAACTGAGGGAGGAGGAAAAGATGTGCCCCAGTCACAGAGCCGACTCTGAGAAAATGAACCCGGATGTTGACTGGCAATCCCAGTTTAAAAAACAAAATAGCCCTGGCTGGTGTGGCTCAGTGGATTGAGCACAGGCCAGTGAACCAAAGGGTCACTGGTTCGATTACCAGTCAGGGCACATGCCTGGGTGGGCCAGGTCCCCAGTTGGGGGCACGTGAAGGGCAACCACACATTAATGTTTCCCTCCCTATCTTTCTCCTTCCCTTCCCCTCTCTCTAAACAAATAAATAAAATCTTTAATATAATTTAAAAATAATAATAAAAATAAATTTTAAAAACCCCACAAAACTTAAGGACTCAACAGTCAGCGACATTCCAGGTGTTCCCTCTACCCCATCCCCACACCTGCCACCTGCCACTGTGTCAAGCTTTGGTTCTGACTTTCTCATTACACACCTCCCGCAGACCCTGTTCTCCCTGGCCATTGGGGTGGGCCTGTTCTCCAAGTGCCCCAGTGCCTGCACACAGCAGGCACCCAATAACGAACGGAGAATGAATGGCCGCCTGAGTCTATGTTTCTAAAAGTCCTGTTTTTCTGTTCTTGGAACTACATTCCACCGTGGCAACTGTCTGCCAACTCACTTCCGGTCCCACAGACAGCCGAAGCCGCGCGCACCCCACGAAGGAACTTCCGAAGCAGTCGCCCAGGGTGTAAAACCCCACACTCAGAAAAGACTGCCGGCAACCAACACGGTGCCCGGGGATTACGCGCGGCCTCGGGATCCTCGGGTCCGTTTCAGGAAACAAACTCTCCCTCCTTGTTCCCTCCTTCCTGGTCTGCCCCAGGACTCATGCCTGAGCGGGACCGACTGGAGATGGAGGTCGGCTAACCAGGGTGACACAAAAAGGTTTCACCGTGACTAGGCAAAAAACGGCAGGCGTCAGCTCCCGCGCCCCGCCAGCACCTACTACCGGCAGCCTGCGCGCAGGGGTGTGGCCCGGGTGGGACCAGGGCAAGGCCCCTGCACCCACTGCCCCGGAAAACTGCACACGCGCCCGCACCAGGATTGGCCGCTTCGGCCACGGGGGCCGATGGGGTGGTCCTCGCCCAGCCAATCAGGGGCCCCGGGGAGCCCATTCATTCACAAAAACCGAGCAGGAAAAGTAGTGCAGCGAGGTCCGAAGCTGCGTGGAACTTTGTTACCCCCGCGCATTTCGTGCAGCAGAGGCTGCAGTCCGGGAGGGTCGGATCATAGGAAGCTAGACGCGTGCAGGAACAGTCGCGTCCCCATCCACAGTTTCCTCCCAGCAACGGGGGGCGGGGTGGGGGGGCCCTCCTCCTGTGCCACAACGCCCGGGGCTTCGTCCCCGGCCCCATTAAGACGCGCCTGCAGCCCAGCTCCCACCTTAATGCTAAGAGCCACCCAGTCCCGATGGAGCGGGCGCCCGGAAGGCTTCGAGGAGGGGGTGGGGGCGAGGTCCACGCAGGTGGCCCGGCGGTAGATGCCGCCACGTGCGCGCTAAGCATGGCGCCTCCCACTGTTCCCTCCCTGCCCCGCTGGCCACTCACGGCAGTCGTCCTCGTCGCTGTTGTCCAAGCAGTCATCGTCCTCATCGCATCTCCACACAGAGGGGATGCAGCGCTCGTTCTGGCACCGGAACTGGTTCTCTTCGCATTCCTTGACCAGCCCTGTGAGGGAGGGGACGGGGGAAGGGGGCGTGAGCCGGATCCGCAGACCATGCAGTCCTGGCAGAGGGCAGGGGTCTCCTGAGGTAAAGGAAAGGGGCGATGCAACGACCCCGGGGATATCGAGCACCCTGATCCGACGGAGGGAAGGACAGTTCTTGGGATGGAGGGCAGTTCCGTGGCACGATAAGGCCAGGCACACACAGTCGGTGTCACACGACTTAGTGGCATACCCCCCATTCAGCCACACTCACCCGCACACTCGGCCCATAGTCAGAGATCCAAGCAGACACAGCCCAAAGGGAGCCCCGAAATACGCCGCGACACAAGCACTCTCCCTGGGCGTTGCGGGCACATCCCCCCTCTTGCACGCAGCCTCTCTGTCTCGGCAGCGCTCAGGGGGTCCCCGGAAACGCATTGTCAGGCGGGGAAGTCGCCTGGCTCCGCTCGCCGCCGCCACGGAGCGCGCGTGTCAACGACGAGAATCACACAGCCCATCCGAAACCATCAATGACACCCCCCCACCCCACCCCAGCAAAGTTCCCGACCCGGTCGGCCCCTGCTGCCCCCATCCTCCAAAAGCAGGTGCCGGAGGGCAGAGCCCAGAACACAGGGAGCCGAGAGGGCGGGAGGGCGGAGATGAAAGGATAGATGGGTCCGGAGGTACCTATCCCACCGGGCGCCTCTGCCAAGACCAGGCTGGCGACGTGAGGGGAGGGTGGTGGGCAGCGCAATCCGCCCCTTGGCCTCCGGGCCGCGCTTTGTTGGCGGCTACGGCGGCGCCTAGCCCGGCCGGGGACCGGCCGCACGCACCTTGGCTACCGTGCTGTGGATCCGCCGCCGCCGCCGCAAGATGCTGGGGTCGGAGCAGCAGCAGCAGCAGCAGCCGCGCCAGCGGCCGGAGCGCGCCCCGCTCGGGGCGGCCCATCGCGGGCCCTGGGCTCCGGCCGCCGCGCCCTGCGCACCCCGTGTAGCTGCCGCCGCCGCCGCGCGTCAGCCCGCCGAGTCCTTGCCGCGGCTCCGGGGCTGCCGCCGCCGCCGCCTCCGCCCGCCCCGGCTCCTCCGCTGCATTTCAAGCAGGTTCCGTGACGCTCGGCGGCGGGGCGGGCTCAGGCTGGGCGCGCGGCCCCGGCCCTGGGCTGCGGCCGCCGGCGCGCGCGCCCCCTCCCGCTGCCGCCTCCGCCCCAGGCTCCTTTCTTGCTGCCACCTCTCCCTCCTCCCTTCCGTCCCTGGTCAAGTCCTCTCTCTGCAGGCACTCGTGACCCTAATCTGGCCGCGGTGCTGGGCGCTGCAGACGCTGGGTGAGCCAGGAGAGACAGCACAGGCTGCCTGGAGGAGGTGACAGACTGATGGGAGGCTGAGGGAAGCCTAAGAGTGGGCCTAGGAGGAAGGGGAATGCTGTTCCTGAGTGCACAGGTCTGTGCAGTGCGCACACGGGGCTGAGGTGGCGATGGATAGGAATTTGGGTACCAGGATGTAGATGATCAGGAAGAAGGTAGGGGAGCGGGGCTGGATCTCAGCAGCCCCCATTGGCTCCAACGGGATATTAGACATCCATGTAGCTGGTTAATGTGTCCATGTACATCTGTGCATGTTACACATGTGACCGTGGACAAAGATGTGGGGCAGTGACTTGGGCCTGGTGCACAGACTTTATCCATTCATCTTCATTCTACACCCTCCAGGGGGTGGGGCAGAGGGCGGACAATCAGAAGGGACATCACTATCCCTGCTGTGATGGAGAAGGGCAGGGACTGTGGGGCCCCACAGAAGGGATGTGTCATTTCTTCCCATAGGGGATGCATGCCCAAGGCCTCTGCGGCTGCTGCTGGCCTCTGCATGCATGAGAAGGCCCCCCTCTGGAAAGTCACAGCCCACCTCACCCTGCCAGAGTGCAGAGAGCAGACCCAGAACTAGATTTTAGGTGACTGCTGGTAAGCGAGGCCCAACCCATACAACCTTCTTTGGAAAATCAAGTTTGAAGGCACTGGCCACTAAAAGAGAGATTCACAGGTGCCTAAGCCCACTGTAGACCCACCATCCCCTCCCCCTTACCCTCTGATTTCCATTGCAGAGGGGCAGAATAAGGGGCTTCAGGAGCTGTTAGTTCCACGCCTGGAAGCCACTGTTTCATCAGCAGCCTTTTGAGCCCTATTGTTGATACTTCCCATAACTGGTAGCCCCTTGGCAATGGCTGTGGCCACCCCATGGAGAGACCAGCAGGTACTCCTGCCATTGCCCCTTCTACCCTTTTTCATACAGTCATACAGTAAACACACTCCAGCCCCTCTCTGTGCCAACCCTGTCGTGGGCCTAGAGGGGGTGCCAAGGTCAGTCAGGCATGGTACCAGCCCCTGTGAAGTCCCTGACTGTGGAAGATTGACCATCGACAGACAGTCAACGAAATACAGGCTTACTTTCAGCAAAAACTTATGAAACACCTACTATCTGCCAGGCGTTGCCTGAGGCCTGAGGATAAAGTGTAGGAATCGATGAGGTCTCTCCTTGCTCTCCTGTAGCTGACATTTTAGTTGGGAGAAGCAGACATGAAAGCGAGAAAACAAAAACAATTCAGATGAACATAACTGCTATAGAAAAAGCAAATCATGGTTATGTGCAAGTGATGGTAGGTAAATTTAGAGAGGTGATCAGGGAAGGCCTCTCTGAGGAGGTGACATTTCACTGAATGACAAGAAGGAGCCTGCTGTAGGTTGAATGTTTGTGTCCTCCCAAAATTTATATGTTGGAACCTAATTCTCAGTGTGAGGGTATTTGGAGGTGGGGCCTGTGGGAGGAAACTAGGACATGAGTGGGATTAGTGCTTTTGTAAGAGAGACCCAGAGAGACCCCTGGCCCCTTCTACAACATGAGGACACAGTGAGAAGGCTGTCTTCAAACAAGGAAGTGGGCTCTCACTGGGCGCCAAATCCGCAGGCACCTTCACCTTGGACTTTCCAGCCTCCAGAACTATGAGAATTATAACAAATCCTGTTGTTCATAAGCCATCCAAACAGACTAAGACAGCTCCCAACACACGAAAATCTGGTGGAAAGGCGTTCCTGTCAGAGGGAGCAGCAGTACAGAGGCCTTGAGGTGGGCTGGGGCCTGGTAACGAGAGAGGGCGGTGACCAGGTGGGGCCAGGGGGAGTCAGCAAGGCCCCAATCACCTGGGGGCTGAATAGGCCCCAGTAAAAAGTCTGGATTTTGTTCTAAGCACAACGATGCCTGCGGTGACAGCATGGTGCCCGGACTGTGGAGCCCAGGATGGAGCCCCTCCTGCAGACCACGTTGACCTCCCCAGCTCAGCCCCTCCCTTTTCACTAAGTGGTCTTAGGAAAGGTAGTCCCCACCTCGAACCTCAGTTTCCCATCCGCAAAATGGGGAAGTTGGGGTATCTCCAAGGTTCATTCTAGTTTTAAAATAATTATGTTGACTGAAGTTCAGGGGCAGCAAGGCAGAGAGATTAAGAGCACGGGCTCTGTGTTAGACCACCTGGGCGTGAGTCTGTTCCTTCCCTTCCTGGTTCTGTTGCCTCGGACAGCTCACTTACCTTCCAAGGCTCAGGTTCTCCCCGTAAAGTGGGAATGGTGACGCCACTCACCTCACAGGGTTTTGTGAGGACTACATTACATGAGATTATATGTATGCACAGTGTGCCATATACAGTAGGTGCACAATAACTGTTCGTTATCGTGCTATTATTCGAACGTAATGCCCTGTTCAAAAACACCCTGATGACTTCTCAACACTCAAAGAATATAGATCAATCCCAGGCATTCCTTGACCTCCCGCCTAAGGGGTCTTGTCTCACATACTGGATGGTCCAGTTGCCAAAATGGGGAACTTCTTGTCTCTCACAGACCCCGGACAGAGGTTGTCTGGGCTCCTCTCAGCCCTCACCCAGTTTGGGCCACTTGGTTCTCTCCCTAGCCAGTCTGTGAGCTGAGGACAGGAATCAGCTCTCCTGCATTTCTGGGTCTCTGGCACAGGCCACGTTTTACCAAGGCTTGTTCCCAGCTTTACTGAAGGTTTCTGTGCCCCAGGAGGACTGTATCTTATCATCCTTATGTTCAGAGGACAAATAGAAGGCTAGACATGTAACACATATTAGATCAATGGTGTTTAAATACTTGAAAAATAATAGTAAATACTTACTGCACACTGGCTGGGGGTCAGACACCACCTAAGTACTTCACAGGCTTCAACTCGCTCAGTCCCTACAACGGCCCCACCAGGCAGGGGTTGTGTTTGCTGTGTTTTACACAGAACCTCACTGAGGAATGGGGAGGTCACCCCGCCAGTAAATGGCAGAGCTAGCATTCGAACCTACATGGCCAAAATGGGAATTTTTCAGGGCACACAAGTTGTTTAATTCCAGTGAGGGGCAGACGGAGAAGCCCAGCCTGTGGCGCACACCAGACACCAAATGGACTCTAAGGTCCTTGTACAGCTTCTGCTGCCCAGGGGACTTCTTGTCTGCACCTGTCCTCTCTCTCCCTCCTGGGCTAACTCCAGCATACGGTCCTTGCCCATTCCTGGGTGTCCAAAGGAAACCCTCACTCAGCCCCCAAGTACAAGGAATTCCCCATGAAATAGGAACAGGTGACATTCTACCTGCTGTCAGCGTGACACCTGCCCCACCTAAGCCTCCATATCCTGCCTCCAGAGCCACCAGAGGCCCAGCAGCCCACCCCATGCACACTCTACTCCCTCACCCTGGGCCCCGAGGACGGAAGCTTCAGGCTTCTGCCAGGCTGCCCTCTGCCCGGAACACTCTTGCACCGGCTGACTTCTAGTCATCCTTCGGGCCTCTGATCAAATGTCTCCGCCTCTGGGAAGACTTCCAGCCTCCTTCTGAGAGGCCCCGCCCCCTCCTCTAGGCTCCCACAGCACTGTGTATCACGATCTCTTTAACCACCCCGGGTTGTCGCCGCGGAATCTCCCATCCAATGGGGTGCCCCTCAAGCCAGAAACTGGCTCATCCTGATTCTTGCCTTGTCCCCACTGACGACTTACTAAAGGGAAGTATGACCACATGAATTCTCTCCAAGGCCAGGGCTACGGCCAGAGGGACTTCTGCACCGCCCCCCCCCCCCCCCCCCCCCCCCCCCCCCGCAGCCTGCGCTTGGCGAGCGGCACAGATTAACAGGACCCCATCACAGCCCTTCAGAGTGCTGGTCTGAGGACACTGTGACAACACAGTGTGACAAGAGCCCCAGGGAGCGGGCTGCTCAGGGGCATCAGAGGACCACCCCTAGGTACCCAAGGGTACGTCACTTGCCCAGGCAGGGTCAGAGGCTGAGGTCCTGAGCCAATCACAGCTGAGCTTCACGGGCAGCAGCGCTCTCCCGCCGTCCCTACTTTCACTTCACAGAGGTCTAGCCCAAGCCCTCCCTCCCTGCTGTACCCTGAACCAACTGCCAATTCCTCTGTCACTGTCTCTGTATTTCTCCCACGACCCCACCGTCTCCACTGCTGTACGAGAAGGATTCTAATTCATCCCATGAACTTTATATAGACCAAACTGCCAGGATTTTAATTACTTGTAACTGTGTGACCCAAGACAAGTTACTTGAACTCTCTGGGCCTCAATTTCCTCATCTATAAAACAGGAATGACAATGTTATTTAATAACTTCAGTGAGTATTTAACAACAACAGGGTCTGTGGGCCAGGACTTCGGGAGCAACTTACAACACTGACTGGGCTGTAACCTCTGAAGGTTGAACTGGGGGTGGAGGCCTGGGTTGGCTCACTCACATGGCTGGCATGCTGGCTGTTGGCAGGAGGACAACTCGGTTTTTCAGCGCGGTTTTTCATACCTGAGTGTCCCCACAACACAGCAGCCAGCGTCCCCCCTAGTGCTTGATAGGGCGGGGAGAGAGGCAGAAGTGGCGGTGTCTTTTACCACCTAACTAGGGAAGTCACATTCCGTCATTTCTGCAGTGCCCCACTGGTTACATAGATCCACCCTGCTCCATGTGGGGAGGGACTGTACAGGAGTGTTCCATGTGGGAGGCAGAAATCACTGTGGTTGCCTTAGAGCCTAGCTGCCATCCTGTCTCAGAGGGTCAGCGAGAATGAGATAAATGACCATGTATGAAGTGCTCACGGGCGTTGTCTGTAAGTAGTAGAGCCTTGTGAGTGTTCACTTAGCGTATCATGATTGTTTTTTCTGTTACACAGTAAGCACTCCATAAGGATTGTCTATAATTATCACGAACACTATTGCTATTAGCCACAGAGCCCCTTCATTATGCAGAGGGAGACCCCCAGGAACCGAGAGGGTGGAGGTGTTTCAGGGCTTCAGAGCAGACTACAGGCAGAGCAGGACAAACCAGGCCTGGCTTCCCGCCTGCTGGCCGTGTGCTCTCAGCAGAGCCGGGTCACGCCTGCCTCCTTCACTGCCTCACTACAGGACACTGGGCAGGCCTCTTTCCCCCTCTGGACTTGGGGTCCCCGTCCCCAATATGATCGGTTGGACTAAGTCAGTATCTGCCCCTGAAACTGACATACTGTTTTCTTATCACCATTGCCACTTACCTCCTCTGCTGTCATCCTCACATTTTCCTTTAAATCCTTTCACTTAATAAACTTAGCTTTATCCTAAGCAATAATCTCCATGATATCACGTTTGATATGCTAATTATATTTTTCTAATACACGTTAAAATAAGTGTGTGCTTATTTAAATAAACGATGTTCCTCTGTCCATCCAGGTGTGTCTCGCTTCTCTCAGGGCCTGCAGCTCTGTGTCTCCCGTTAAATCCAGGGGAAAGGGTGGGCGGGGGGCCCTGACCACTCTGCCCACGATGACAGGTTCTTCAAGGTGACGTGGAGGCCACCAGGCCTGGGGTGCCTATCGCCTGAGTCCCAGGGCCTTCGAGGGGAGGCTCAGCAATTTTTCGTTTGCTTTTGTTTTGGTTTTGCTTTTATTTTATATTTTCTTATCAAAGTTTTCCCTTGTATAGTTTAAAAAATCAAAGAGTTCTGCAAGGCTGGTTATGGAAAACCTGAGTCACTCACTGCCCACCTCCATTTCTGTCTCCTCAGAGGCAACGCTTAACGACTCTTTGGACTGCTTCCTTTGGTACTCACCTCCTTATCATTAAATAACACACTTCTCGTTCTTGGTCTTTCGTGTTTAGGCACTATCTTTTGACCCCCCCAATAAAGGTAAAGATTTAGCTCTCCCACATACCCCAGCACCCCCAAAAACATATGCACACAGACACCCCAAAACTCAACTTTCTGGGTGTTAACTTTTGCCCATCCTTCCAATGTGGTTGCGATTATGTGATTTTAAAATGTCCTTTTTATTTTTAATTCTGGTGAAATACACATAACATAAAAATTACCATCTTAATCGTTTTTACGAGCACGGATCAGTGGCATTAAGTACACCACACTGTTGTGTGGCCATCACCACCGTCCGTCCACAGAACGCCTTTCATCTTGTAAAGCTGAAATCGTACCCATTAAATAGTAACTCCCATTCCCCTTTCTCCCCAAGCCCTGGCAGCCACATTCTTCTTTCTGTCTCTGAATTTGACTACTCTAGGTACCTGATGTCCCTATTGTGACTGGCTTATTCACTTAGCGTAATGTCCTCAGTGTTCCTCCGTATTGTAGCACATGTCAACATTCCCTTCCTCTTTAAGGGTGAATATCCTTCCACTGAATGTACACCACATATTGTTTGCCCCTTCACCCCTCAGGGGACACTTGGGCTGCTTCCGTCTCTTGGCTACTGTGAATAATGTTGCTATGAACATGAATCTGCAAACATCTCTTCTGGTCCCTACTTTCAGTTCTTCTGGGTATATGTCCAAAAGTGGAATTATTGGGTCATACGGTAATTCTATTTTTAATATTTCGAGAAAGTGCCATATATTTTCCATAGTAATTGCACCATTTTACATTACCACTAACAGTGCACAAAGGTTCCATATTCTTCTCTACATCCTTGCCAACACTTGTTATTTTCTGTTTTGTTTTATTTATTTTAAAGATTTTATTTATTTATTTTTAGACAGAAGGGAAGGGAGGGAGAAAGAGAGGGAGAGAAACATCAATGTGTGGTTGCCTCTCACGTGGCCTCCACTGGGGACCTGGCCAGCAATCCAGGCATGTGCCCTGACTGGGAATCGAACCGGCGACCCTCTGGTCCACAGCCTGCACTCAATCCACTGAGCTACACCAGCCAGGGCTGTTTTGTTTTATTTTTGATTGAAGCTATTCGAATGGGTATGAGGAGGTTTCTCATTGTAGTTTTGATTTGCATTTCCTTGATTAGTGATGTTGAGCATCATTTCATGTGCTTCTTGGCCATTGTATATCTTCTTAGGAGAAACATCTGTTTAAGTCCTTTGCCCATTTTTTAATTGAGTTGTTTTGGATTTTTGTTGTTGTTGTTGAATTGTAGGAATGCTTTATATATTCTAGATATTAACCTCTTATCATATATATGATTTCAAAATATTCTCTCCCATTCTGTAGGTAGCCTATTCACTCTGTTGATTTTGTTCTTTGATATACAGTTTTTATTTTTAATGTAGTCCAATTTATCTTTTTTCTTTTGTTGCCTGTACGTTGGTGTCATATCTTGAAAGGACTTTTTAAAAGTATACTTTGTTGATTATGCTATTACAGTTGCCCCAATTTTTCCACCTTTGCCCTCCCCCCATCCAGCACCCTTCTTCCCTCCAGCAATCCCCCCACCTTAGTTCATGTCCATGGGTTGTGCATATAAGTTCTTTGGCTTCTCCATTTCCTGTACTATTCTTAACACCCCCCTGTCTATTCTGTACCTACCATTACTCTTCTTAATCCCTGTATCTTTTCCCCTATTTTTCCCTTCCCCCTCCCAGCTGATAACCCTCCAAATGATCTCCATGTCTATGATTCTGTTCCTGTTCTAGTTATTTGCTTTGTTTGTTTTGTTTTTTTTAGACTCAGTTGTTGATAGTTGTAAGTTTGCTGTATTTTAATGTTCATAGTTTTAATCTTCTTTTTCTTAAATAAGTCCCTTTAGCATTTCATGTAATAATGGCTTGGTGATGATGAACTCCTTTAGCTTTACCTTGTCTGGGAAGCAGTTTATCTGCCCTTCCATTCTAAATGATAGACTTGCTGGATAGAGTAATCTTGGATGTAGGTCCCTGCTTTTCATCACTTTGAATATTTCTTGCCTGTCCTTTCTTGCCTGCAAAATGTCTTTTGAGAAGTCAGCTGACAGTCTTATGGGAACTCCTTTATAGGTAACTCTGCATTTCTCTTGCTTTTAAGATTCTCTTTTTATCTTTACTCTTGGGTACCTTAATGATGATATGCCTTGGTGTGTTCCTCTTTGGGTCCAACTTGTTTGGGACTCTCTGTGCTTCCTGGACTTGTATGTCTATTCCATTCACCAAATTAGCGAAGTTTTCTTTCATTATTTTTTCTGATAAGTTTTCAATTCTTGCTCTCCCTATTCTTCTGGTACCCCTATAATTGGATGTTGGTAGTTTCGGGGATGTCCCAGAGTCTTCTTACATTCTCCTCAGTTTTTGAATTCTTGTTTCTTCATTCTGTTCTGGCTGAATGTTTATTTCTTCCTTATGTTCCAAATTGTTTGTTTAAATCCTGGCTTCCTTACCTTCACTGTTTGTCCCATGTGGATTTTTCTTTATTTCAGTTAGTGTAGACTTCATTTCTTCCCTTAAGTTTTTTCCGTTCTCAATGATTTCTCTTATCACCAGTGTTTCGAACTCTGCATCTGATAAGTTGCTTATCTCTGTTTTGCTTAGTTCTTTTTCTGGGTTTTTGTTCTGTTCTTTCATTTGGGCCATATTTCTTTGTCTCCCCAACTTGGCAGCCTCCCTGTGTTTGTTTCTGTGTATTAGGTAGAGCTGCTTTGACTCCCAGTCTTATCGTACCCGTTAAGTTATAAGGGGCAGAGCCTTAGGTGTTTACCAGGGTGGGGTAACCTGCTTTACCTCTTTGTGGTGCTGTGGTGGGGAGGGGTCAGAGAGGGCACAATGCCACTTCCTCGCCTCTGGAGGCTTGCCTGGCACTTGCACCATTTCTAGTCACTTCACCCACTTGCTATATGCAACTGGTGCCCTCCTAGCTGCTGCCTCGGTGGTGGTTCCTAGAGGGGGTGGGTTTGTGTAGGTTGTAGGACTGTGAGGGCCCTTTAAATGGACTCTCCTAAGAAATCAGCAGTTTCTTCCCCTGCCCCAAGCCCCACTGGTTTTTTCAGCCAGAAGTTGTGAGGCTTAATCTTCCTGGCACTGGAACCCTGGGCTGCGCAGTCTGGCCTGGGGCTGGGATCTCTTGCTCCTCAGGTATCCCTCTTGATTTTTATCCATCACACGTGAATGTGGGACTTCCTGCTCTGCTGCCGCCTCCTCCTCTCTGTGCTGCACCATATTGTCCTCTCCGCCTGGCTCCCCATCTGCTCCCCTTCTACCCACCTGGATGAATGCGGCTTCTTTAAATCTTTGTTGTCAGACTTCCATACAGTTCAATTTTCTGGAAGTGCTGGGTGTTCTTTGTTTTGAGGATAGTTGTGATTCTTTTTGTGGTTGTGCGAGGAGCAAAGTGTGTCTACCTACGCCTCCATCTTGACCAGAATTCTTGAAAGGATTTTTATATGATCAGAGCAAAATAAATGCTATTCACAGTGTGCTGTGGTTAATATTGTTTCTGCACAACTTTATGCTTTTCCTGGAATTAATAATTGATTTTTTGTTATATATTTTGCTTAGTTTTCTTTATATTTATCCCTTGTTTTCAGTTGTGTATATCTTCTCTTAATACAACCACTCATATTAAGTATTCTATTGATTCCCTTGTCTAGAAGTCCCTGCAGATTTCTGATCGCTCCATCCTGGCCTGGTTGATGGCAGGCCGGCTGCCAGCTCTCGTTGTGGGCTCTCCCTTTGCCGTCATCTGCAAGCTGCTCTGTACTTCCCTTCTTTGTTGGATATTTTGCTTCCTACATCCCATGTTTTCCCTTTCTATACTCACTACCTTATTTAGGGGGACATACACCGATAGCTTCCTAAAAGTAGATATTTGGTGTAAATTTTGGGAGATCTTGCATTTTTAAAAGTGCTTCACATTTAATTGACAATTTTACTAGGTATAGAATTCTAAGTTGGAAGTTTTTTTTTTCCTGAATTTTGAGGCTTGCTCCATTGTTTTCTAGTTTCTGTTGAGAAGTCCAGCACCATTTTGTTTCCCAATCTTTTCTAGACACGCTGTTCTTTCTCTCTGGAAGGCTTTGTGTTCCTGTGTCCTGAGTGTGTCTTAGAGTGAATCTATTTTCCTTCATTGTGATGGGCATGTACTGGGTCCTCTGACTCAGAAACTCATCTTCAGTTTGGAGAAAATTTTCTAGAACTACACCTCCTCACTTCCATTTTTTTCTCAGCTCCATTTTTCCCCTGTTTTTCCCTTTATGGATCTCCTTTAGTAATTCCAATGCTGACTCTCCTGGATTGGTCTATTTTTTTAAACTCTTTTTGTTCTCCATTCTGGAAAACTTCTCCAACCTCTATAGTTTTCTTTTTTCTCTTATCATATTCCCAAGAACTCTGTGTTTGCAGACTTTTCCTTTTTTATGGTGTCTTGTCCTTTTTTTCATGGATGTAATCTTTTCTTATTTTTTTTGAGGATGTTAATAATGTTTTGTCATTGTTTTTGTTCAAGTGCTTATCACCATGCATAGTCTCTGCTTCCTATAAGTTCTTTTTTTTTCTGATTGTTGAAAAGATTAGCCACAAATTGGGAAATTTTATTCTAGCACAAATAATGAACAAAGCATTACTACTCAGAATATATAAAGAACTCTTACAAATCAATAAGAAGACCCAAAATTCTATTAAAATAGCAAAGGATATAAACAAGTATTCCACAACAGAGGAAATATGAATGGAAAATAAACCTAAAGAAAAGCTGCTCAACCTTATAGTAACCAGGAAAACGTGCATTAACACCACAATGAGATTTTGCACAGAAAAGGAATGTGACAGTGACAAGTATTGATGACGATGACAAGCAGCAGGAATTCTTCTATGCTCCTAAAGCAGTGAAAATTGTTAGTCACTCTGAAACTTATGATTCCATTACTAATTGTAAACGCTAGAGAAACTCTTGCATAAAAGCACCAGGAGACCTATGCAAGTATGTTCATAGTAGTGCCATTTATAAAGGCAAAAATGTGGAAACCAAGCTAATGTTCTTAGTAGGAAAATGAATTAATAAATTAAGCTCTCTCCATATAATGAAATCCTACGTAGCAGTGGAAATGAATCAATGTAGCTGCAGCCAACTGTGAGAATGAATCTTAGAAATATGATCCTGAGAAAAACTTGCTGCAGGAGACTACATACAATATAATCCAACACTTATAAGTCTCAAAAACAAGCAAAATAAGTAATAGTGTTTAGATTTTCATGCATCTGTGATACAAGCTTGCTTTTTTTCTTACTGAGGAAATGATTCACACAAAATTTGAAAGAGTGGGTGCTATGGTAGGGAAGATGGGGAGTGAGATGAGGAAGAAGCCCGCAGCATTAGTCACACTCTCTCCTGTAAGCTGGGGTCAAAGGTGTGTGTGATTGTGCTTCCTGTCCAGGATGGCCACACTTCTGGTGTTCCCAAGGCAGTTCTGATTTTTACCTGTTGTCCTAACACAATTATTCATTGCAATCCCTTCCTTTCTCAGAAAGCTCCTGATTTGGACAATAAATTATATCACTTGTTTCTTTATTTCTTATAAAAATACATCTGTTTTGAATGCATTTATTATTATGCAATATATGTTATTTTTTAAAATATCTTTTGAATTTAACTTTTTAAAAAAGATTTTATTTATTTTTAGAGAGATGGGAATGGAGGGAGAAAGAGAGGGAGAGAAACATCAATAGCATTGATGCATCCCCCCACTGGGGACCTGACCCGCAACCTAGACATGTACCCTGATTGGGAATCAAACAGGTGACCCTTTGGTTCACAAGCTAGCACTCAATCCACTGAGCCACACCATCCAGGTGTAATATATGTCATTTTGCAATGCCAGTGCTGTGGCCTAGCCATGGCCAAGTAGGATGTTTGCAGTTGGGCCCTGCCATTCTTCTGAACCAGCCTGGGTATCTGTTCTTGGGGCCTCAGATAAACACCTGGCCATTCTGACCTCCTTATTTCCTAGTCTTCGCACCCTACTCTACCCTAGGTCCCACCCTGCCCTCTCCTCCACCTGTCATTCTGTATGGGACCATCCTCTTGGGGTCCCGGAAACCTTGCCTATAATCCAGACCCATACAGGTTCACTGATGGGCCCTCTATGCCAGGCTTTGTGTTGGGAAAGTTAGGGATCCCATCTGGGCCCCGCTCTTGAGGAGCTGTGAGGGTCAGGTTGAGACAGAGACCATGACAACCTGGAAGGGCAGGGCGGTGACACAGTTCAGGCTGTGGCACTGCCGGAGAGAGAACATAGCCCAACCCAAGGACCAGGGAAGGCTGCCTGGAGCTGGGTGGGAACAGAGGGGAGAGTGCCTCAGTCAGAGAACAGCACATGCAGAGCCATGGGGCGAGAAGGAGTCAGCTGGGCTCAGAGAGCAGCTCAGCCAGTTCGGTCTAAGCAGAGCACCGCACAGCACAGGGCAGCACAGCAGCAGGAAGCAAGACCGAGAAGGGCGCCTCCTGAGGGCCTTGAATGCCAAGCCTGGGATCTTGGGCTGTATCTTGAGGGCAGTGAGGAGGCACTAAAGAATTAAAGCAAGACAAAGACGAAAGTCGTATCAAATGAGGTTAAGAAGGAAACTGGGGAGACACTCCAGGAGACAGAAGGACACAAAGGGCAGAGAAATTTTACTATTCCACTTAATCTTGGAAACCCACTCTCCTACCAGCCTCCCCTCCCCATCCTGCACCCCCCACCCCCCACCCACACACCTTCACATACACACCAGATCTGAATAGCTCTGCAGTCACATGTGCGGGCACTGATGTAGGACTTCCTGGGTTCAAATCCCAGCCACGCCAGGCACCTTACACATGTAACCTTGGACAAGCGGCTCAGTCCCTCTGTGCCTCCGGTTTCCCACCCTGAATAAAGGAGATACATAAATATGTTTTCTGAATAAAGGATATATATAAAATAACCTACCTCACTGAAGATTTAGTAAATCATAAAGGGCCTGGAACATACAAATGCTCAATGAGAGTGAGCCAACATGGTTACTGGGGAGACACTGCCCCTTCTCCTCTAAGACAGAGGGCACAAGGGGCGAGAAGAGAAGCTGTGACCTCACTGACTATCTTTGTGGCCCAGGCCCCATCACAGGCCATAGACCAGTATATAGACCCTGGCGCTGGACCCTGTGCAACTAGAGAGTGACAATAGATAGTTACTTGGTGAATGAATGAATGAATGAATGAATGAATGAATGACATTTCATGCCTTCCAGGCACCCCACTTGAAGTTGCTCATCTGTCCTTGCCTGGAGTAGCACCATGGGTAGGATGTGCATGACGATGTAATGACGGTGCATCTCTGAAGCACAATCTCCCTCCTTCACAGTTCGCAGTTCCTTGGTCCTCACAGCACCCCTGTGAGGTGAAGCATCTCTGCCTCTTCTTTACAGGTGAGGCAACTGAGGCTCAAAAACGTGTGAAGACTGCCCAAGGTCACACAGCCAGGATATAGGACCAATCGCAAGACTCCTGGCTCCACTGCCCCACAGCTGTCTGAATAGGGCGCCTCAGGACTGCAGGGCCGCGAGACCTCGAGAGAGGACATCTGGGATGGGGGATTTTAGTCATAGCATTCTTTCTTCAATAAAAATCTTTGCGAAACCTCACAATATACAATCCATCAAAGAGGACTATATTAGCCGTGCCAGCCTGGGCTCTGCTGAGGTAACAAATAAACCCTGAAATCCCAGTTGGGTAGCACAATAAAAGTTTATTTCTCACTCCCATAAACACAAAATAGGTCAGTGGCTCTCCTGAGCATCTCTCTTCTACGTGACGACTCAGGGATTCAAGTTCCTTCCCTCTTATAGTGCCACTATATAGTGTGACTTCAGGACATTGTCACTGTGGGAGGCAAAGAAAAGAGCAGCGTGTCACACTGGGGATTTTAAAGCTGGCCCTGGGGACAGTACGCATCACTTCTGCCTACACCTTCCAAAGAACCCCATTAACAGCCTCTGCCACTTCTGCAAGTTAGGTGAGAAATGCAGAGGGAATAAGATGGGGGAGCCTGTGCTCACCCTGAGTGTTTCCGCTGAAGGTTGGAGGGGAAGCCCAGAGCCCCACAGCTGGCAGCGTTCTGCCCAAGTATGCCCCCCAAACGGGGAACACAGTTTGAAAATCTCCACTCGAGTTAATAGCCAGGAAGGCTGAGGTCCAGAGATGGGAGGGATTTGCCACTCCACAAGTCCCAGGATGATTGTTCCTCGGGGTCCTGGGGAGAGGTGGGGGGAACGCAGGCCCAGGAGCAGTTTCACTCTTCCTCTGAACCCGAGTCAATCCTTAAAGGCAATCAGCCTGGCGTAGAGGTTTCTTAGTCTTCTGCTTTTCCTGTCCTAATCTCGTAAACCGTTTGTGCCCGCACCAGCTGTTGTCCAGCTGTGCCCAGAATAGCCTGAGACACCCAGCTCCTTTGGGTGAGGGATTTCAGGAGCCTGCAGTCCCACTGGACCAGGCAGAGGCTTGCTGGGCCCAGGGGAGTCTGAAAGCACAAGTGGCGAGAAGGAATCAGGAGCCCGCAATCAGCCCAAGAGCCCCCCCCCAACCCCCCCCCCCCACCAGAGCCCTCCACCAGGAGCTGCAGACACATCATTCATCTTCCCCTCCAGGCGTGAGCTCCAGCGGGAGGTGGGGGGAGACAAGCAGATGCCCTCCCTGCCTCAGGTCGGAGCAGCCAGCCTGTTCTGGGGACTGACTAGCACGTGTGCAGTTCGGCCCCTTTGTGTGTGTCCCATGTTGGGGATGTGGCATGTTTCTGCGTGATTGTGTATTTGTGTGCGGACAGGAGCATAGAAGGCTGACTGTGTCTGCAAGTGTGAGATTCTGGGGTGGGGCTGGGGTGATGGGGGGTTAGTTTGGGACAGGAATCCCTGGGAACTGCATCCTCACTGCTGACTCTGCCACAGACACAGTGAGGACGGAGCCGAGCCCTGTGGGGTTAGGGTCTGGCAGGTGGCCGTCACGCACAGTGCTCTACGTTCACAGGGCAGCGAGTCCTTTTGGCAAGGACTCCAGAGCCAAAAGCCTGGATTCAAACCCACCACTCACTAGTTTGCGACCTAGGGTATGTCACTGAACCTCCCCGTGCCTCAGTTTCCTGATCTATGACAGGGAGGTGACAGTGGTCGTACTGATGCCTGCTGCTAGTGCTGGCGCATGGGCTAGACAGCTCAGTGAGGAGAAATACTCCGGCAGCATCCAGCACGGCCGTGAACGGCTATGGAAGCATCAACTATTACTTTGTTTTTATCATCCCAGAAAGGGTCCACATTATTTTCTTCATTTCAAGAATGCTGGCTTTGGACCCACCCAGACCCGAGACTGAATTCTGAGCCTGAGTCCACCTCCTGCCGGGTGACCTTGGGAAAGAAGTGGAGCTGAATAAGTGGAGTGGCTGCAAGGCTCTCAGCCCAGGGCCTGGTGCAGGGCAAACACTTAGGATGGGTTGTAAAAGATGACGAAACGGGGAATTGGAGCTGTTAAAAAGCCTTGGCCAGGGTCCCAGAGCTGGCAGGACTGGGCCAAGCGTAAGGGGTCTGATCCGAAACCCAGGCACCTCCAGCCTCCCAGGCTGCCTCTCCTCCGGGCCACGGCTTCCCCATCTGTAAGGCGAGGGGCTGGACTGAGAGGGTCTGCTGGCTGGGGCGATGGGGGTGGAGGGCATTGGGTGCAGGCTGCCGGGTGGCAGCCCCCAGACACCAGCTGTCAACCTGGGAGGGAAGGGCAGAGAAGCCCAAAGTGCCAAAGTTCAAACCAGGACGAGAATTATGCCGCTGTGTCCCGTCCTCTGCTCTCCTGCTCTCCCCCTGCTCCTACCCAGAGACACTCTCCTGAGCTCAGTGCCCTCCTCAGAACCCACTCTGCAGCTGCCGCCCCACTGCAGGAAGTCACCTGTTCCCCCATCTCTAGAATCCTCTTTGCTCACGAATCATCTCCAAGTCACTTGCCCTGTGACCTTGGGCAAGATGCAGCCTCTTCCAGCTTTGGTGGGCTCACCTGTTCACCACGTTACCTCACTGCTGGTGAAAGTGCCTGATGTGTATGTTGATGGCTAGGGCTTACCGAGGCCCCTTTCCAGGCACTTCCCCGCTTTATTAAGTTAATCTTCCCACCAACCCTGTGAGTGGCATACTATCCCTCATTATCTTCTCCTCCCAGAATACTCACCTCATAGGGCTATGGTGAGGGAGAAATGAAATAATAGAAGAAAATCTTTTTGAATAGGGCTAGGCACTTGGTAAGTGCTATATACATATTTGTTGTTATTCTTCTTCTCAGAGCGTCAAAGTTTACAAAATGCCAGCACTTCCTTGAGCTCTTCTGGGGAAGTGGGTGGCAGTGAGTAGGCATTATTACTATTATTATCGTTTTTGCTATGTTCATTCATTCGTTTGTTCATTCATTCATTCATTCATCAACCCGGACAGCACTCATCCATTTACCAGACCTGGGCCAGGAGTACAGGGGACCCTGAGGCAAGAGGCTGTCGGCTCCCAGCGTGGCTCAGGGACAGAAGACCCAGCAGCTTCCAGGGACCACACGGCCAGTAGGGACTGGAGAACGTGATTCAATCCAGTCAATTTTTCCTGGCAGGGCTGGGGACCAGAGAGGCCAGATCCTCGGATTTTTCGAGAAAAGCTGAAAAATCTAGACTTTTATGTGAAATTTCGTGATCTTTTGTCTTTTCAGTGTTGGAAACCATTTGATTAAAACAAACAAACTACTGCACAGGCCGTGTCCTGGCCATGGCGGATTTGAAGCCCCTGGGAAACTGAGGCCCAGAGATGTGAGGGAACTGCCCCAGGTCACAAAACTGGGGGCATGGCTGGGATTCAGACCCAGGACTCTCGAGTCTGCTCCCCCTTCACCGGGTCCAAAACACATAGAATCGGTGGACTTAGGTCATTATCTCTCCAGTGGGGGTCTGCCTCCTGAATGACACCACTGAGACTCACAGAGTTGCTGCCTTAATGGCAGAATGCCAGGCGGTGGGGAAGGAAAGACCGCTCTCCAGTCACACTGAGGATGAGATGCTATGGCCTCACCTAAATTCTGGCTGGCACACTGCACGGGAGTGTGCAGGGACAGTGCCAGGAGTCCTAAGAATTCCAGCTTCCTGGTTCCCTGAGAAACCTGGACCGACAGGTATGTGCCCAGCGGTCAGGCAACCATGGTGACCAGGGCAGGGCTAAGCCCAGCTGAATAGACAACAGTCAAAGCCCTTGGACACCACCAAACACTGTGTTCCAATCCTCCGATCTCACCGATGTGACTTGGGCCAGCCCCAGTTACCCTCCGGGCCTGTGTTGCAGGGTTGACAGTTCCGGGACTGTGAGATACAGAGAGAGTAAATGTGGCAGGCTCACAGCTCTGCAAGTATCAGGCCCAGCCTCAGGATGGGGACTCTGCTCCTGGGAAGGCGGTCTCTGGGGGCCCAGGGCAGGACAAAGCTGCCGCTCAGCTCGGGCCTTCCCACACTGTGAGATGCCCCGCTGGAAGGGAACCCGAAACACAGCTCGCCTTCCCCTCTCCCTCCACAGAGATGCTGACAAGCTTCACCTGGCCTCCGGCTGCACCTCCCGGGACAGGCTGCTCCTCCTTCCCCTGTCAGCCCTTGCTGAGCTACAGGGATGATCACAAATGCCTTTTTGGGTGCTTGTTGCCTGGCTTCCTTTCAGAAGGCAACATGGTGGGGTGGAAAGAGCTCTGGCACTGTGTGACCCCAACAAATTACTTGGTCCCTCTGAGTCTCCATTTCCCTGTCTACAAATTGGGGGCAATAATGATACCTGCCTTGCTGTTTGTAAAGATGAAACGCATATGAAAAATCCATCCCATGCCTAGCACATAGTAGGTGCTCAATCAGTGACAGTTCCTTTCTGCCATGGGGCTGCACACCCAAAGACTCCAGGAGGCTGGCACTTGGTGTCAGCTGAGTCCATTTGTCTGTTCCACGTTGAACATGGCAGACTCTAGGAGGGCAGTGCTGACTTTGGTTTCCTGACATTAACAGAAGACACCATGCATCCCCGGAGTCCTGAGAGCTAGTGGCAGCTAGACCCTCCAGCTCGCTGTACTTCGTGGGGTAGCCCTTTGCGGTGAGGCTGGCCAGGCAGACCAGGACTAGGGGCTGGCCAGGAAGAGCCTGTCTCAGAGGCTGTTTGTCCCACCCACTCCCCACAGCTGATTGGTCCCCAGCCCAGCCCAGGACTCTCGCTGGCCCTCCTGACTCCACCACCGATCTCCACCCCCCCCCACCCCCCACCCCCACCCCCGCCCCCGACACCATACTGCCCACTCTGGGCCAGGCGCCCCGCCTCCCTTGCCTGACTAATTGCACAGCCTCCTCACTGTTCTCTCTGCTCCCACTCTTTCCCCCTGCAGTCCTCCCACCTAGCCAGAAGGGTCTTCTAAAACCTAGATGTGACCTTGTTGCTCGACCATCTAATACCCTCCCTCCCTGGGCTCCCAGCGCCCTCTAACCCTCGGTCACGTTCAAGACTCTCCTCAGTTTGGGCCTTACTGCTAGTCCTCCCCACCCGTACTTCTCAAGGCTCTCCCTCTTCTTCCACGCCCCTTCACACCTCCGAGCCTTTGCGTATGCTGTGCACCCTTTCTTTTATTCATTCTTCACTTAATTAATATTTGAGGCTATGTTCACAGGCACTTCTTAAGCACAGAGATATAAAAGCAAATGAAAAGGACATGCCCTCCCCTCATGGAGCTTACATTAGTGAGAGAGCCAGTAAATAAGCACGTAAAAATTTTAAATACATCAGATGGCAATGAGGACTGTGCTTAAAAATAAAGCAGGGGTTGGCACTGGAAGTGCTAAGGCAGGGAGGATGCTGGGATTTTACACAGGGTGGCCAGGAAAGATCTTGCTGGGCCCAGCCCAGGACCTTCCCACCTTGGGAGAACACCTGTGCCCGAGATTCAGGGTCTGAATCTAGGCCCTTCCAGGAGGGCTTCCTGGATGAAATGTCCTGATGCTGACCTTGAAGGATAGGTGATTACCATGGAGGGAGTGAGAGTCCCAATAGGGGCTTTCTTGAAGGAGCCCGGGAGTTCATTCACTCCTCACCCTTTGGATGCCAGGCACGGGGCAGCCCTAACCCAAAGACTGGGTCTTGACCTCAGACTACTGGCCCAGACATCTCAGCCCCAGGAGCCCCTCAACTGCCACCAGACCCAGTTCTTCTGGACCAGGAAATGAGGGGCTGAGCCAGTTGCAGGAAGCACATTAGGTAGGAGCATGTCCAGAGCAAAGGCCTGGGGCCCAGACTCTGTGTGGCCTAGGGGGAGAGGAGGTGGGCATGGTGGACAAAGGGTTGGGCCTTCCAAGGAGCACCCTGCTAGCCCCCTTGCCAAAGTGGCCAAGGAGCACGGTTTGAGGTCAAGTTGCCACAGCCCACTCTGACTAATTTATGAACTTATTTTGTCTGATGCATCATGCTGACAGCTCTGAATGAGGATGCTGCAGGGCTCCTCACGTTGTTTCTCCTCCACAGTGCTGACTGTACTTAGGTGAACTGGGCCTGGAGGTGTTTCTGTGCTGCTGATTTGTGCCCAAGGCCTCTGGAGATGGGGTGGTTTAGTTGCTATTTGCAGAGGCCCATGGGATTTGGAAATATGGCCTAGTACAGTTTCTTATCCCTGGGCTCAGAACAAGTTCACCGTCCCCATTTTACAGGTATGGAAGGCAAGGCCCAAGGTGACACAGTGAGTCCATGGCAGAGAACCCAGCACTGAGCCATCTCAGCTGGAACACTTTCCCCTCCCTCATCCAGCTCAGGATTTTGTCAAAAAAACTCCCCAGGCAAGATGAGGATGTTCCCATCTCCTCCCCAATAGGAATGTATGGGCAGAGGAGCAAACTGGGCCGGGGAGGGGAGTAGTGAGGATCCCACCGGCCCGGAGCCTGATGGGAAACTGGGCTCTTCCTCAGAAATATGTATAACGGGGGCTCAGAGAAAGCAAGGGTCCTTGCCCTTGTTCAGTCCCTGGCAGGCACCTTGTGTTGAGCACAAACTCCCTCTCATTTCCTCAGGGAGTTATGTTACTGTTTGAAACAATCATGAGTTTCAGGTTTTGGAGGGACATAAAATATCGTATTTATGGAAAAACCTAGAAAGAAACTCCCCAAATGTGACCGCTTTCTGGAATGTAGGAGCTGAGATCCCCATCAGAGCATGTATGCAAACAGAGACTGGATTGCCCCTACTTGATGGCCTGGATGGCAGCAGGCCTGCAGTCAGAATCTGACCCCCATACCACCGATTCACTCATTCATCTGCTTATTCAACAATCATTAAAAGAAAAATCCTCATGCCTGGCTGGTGTAGCTCAGTGGATGGAGCGCGGGCTGGGAACCAAAGGATCCCGGTTCGATTCCCATTCGGGGCACATGCCTGGGTTGCGGGCCAGCTCCCCAGTGAGGGCCATGTGAGAGGCAACCACACATTGCGCTTTCTCCCTCTCTTTCTCCCTCCCTTCTCCTCTCTCTAAAAATAAATAAATTTTAAAAAAATCTAAATTAAAAAAAAAAAGAAAAGAAAAATCCTCACCTGAGGATATGTTCATTGATTTTAGAGAGAGAGAGGAGAATGAGAGAGAAAAACATCAATGTGGGAAGCATCGGTTGCCTGTCACATGCGTCCAGTCAAACCCGCAATTTTTGGTGTGTGGGATGACGTTCCCACCACCTGAGCCACCCGCCCCGGGCTCATCAACAACCCTTTACTCAGCGAGTGCTGGCGCCGGGCTCTGTGCCTGGCGCCACGTGGCTGTGGGCCTGAGTAGAGATGCACCCCTGCCCTTAGGTAGTTAACGGCAAGTGCGGAAGACGTCAAGGTTTGGAATGCTTTGATGAAAAATGAATCAGGTGAAGCGGCCTGGGGGGCACTGTGGTTGGGTGGTCAGCAAGGCCTCTCTGAGGGACGTCTGAGCAGATACCCAATTAAAGGGAGGAAGGGTGCCTCCAATTACGGGACACACAGGGAGCAACCAATGCAAAGCCGTGTCGTCACCGCACCTTGGTCTCCTCAGTCTGGGTGGCTGACCCCAGGACACCTCTGTCATCCTCACCCAGGCCCCACAGTATCTTTTCCTCACAGCCCCCAGCCCTGCCACCAGAGGGAGCTGGTGGGTCTAGGTGGCATCATGTTGAAAAGAACCACCGAGATCCACAGAGATCCCCCAACTTCAGGGCCTGATTTCCCCAGTATGTAGCAGTCATACCAGTGAGGGTGCACACGGTGATTTTAGGAGGTACGCAGACAAGCATCTCCTTGCTTTTCAGTAATGCATTTATTTTAAAGTGGATTTGGAAAAAAAATAACAAGTGCTTCAAACCTGGTATTACAGCCAAGGACACATGGAGAAAGGCTTTGTTTATATCAGTTTAAAATAGAATACACACACGTAGAGAGAGGTTAACAATTGTTGAATCTTGGAGAAGGAGATAGGGTGTTCTTTTTCTAGTCTTTTCACCTTTTCTGTGTAATTAAAGAATTTCAGAGCATAAAGCTGGTGGGGGTGGGGTGGGGCGGGGAATAAAACTGAGTAGTTCTCCCTTGAATTCCCTTCCACAGAGAGTCCTGTTTTCTCTAGCAGAATACAGTGGTTACAAGTGCAGGTGTGGGGCCTCACTGCTTCTGTGTGTCTCTGAGCTGCAGCTTTGGATCATTCCCTTCACCTGCCTCAGTTTCTCCACCGAAAAAGTGAGATGATAACAGTACCTACTACCTCGTCAGGTTCCCCTGAGGCTCTGAGAAGTTAATAATTAAGTCACCAGAACAGCACCCACCAGAGGCGGGTGCTCCACAGACACTGGTTGTGCCGTGGTTGGAGAAATCTCGGCAGGGTCACGGGCGTGGGCCGTGGTGAGAAGCCACCTGGTGCGGCCATGACCCCGCCCTGTGAAGGGCTTCCGGTCCCGCCTCCTCTTCTGCCTGTGAACACACACACACACCCCCCAGCCAATGCTGCACAGAATGCTACACAGAATCAGATTTATTCATACTTCTAGTGGGCTGTTAATTTCTTATTTCAATTTTTAAAATTTAATAACACTTTTGTTTTCACTGTTCACTTTTAAGATTAAAGTCTATTTGAGACACATCATGATGGTTTTTCGTATGCGGGGATAATGAAAACTGTCCTTTTAAAATGAAGTTTAAGAAGTGAGTTGATGTCTGAATAACTTTCATAATATTTCTATAAATCCAAAATGTCCTAAAATAAAAAAAATTAGTTAAAAACCCATTTGCAGGGGCCGATGGACGGGAAACACTGCTTTGCTGGGAACTAGTTTGATTGGCCGGCTTTCCTGCCACAGCTGGTCTGCTGCGTTCACAGGAGAGAGTGTGGGGGACAAGGAGAGGACAGGAGAAATGATGGCTGACAGAGCACAGAGCTCTTTGGGGGCAGGAGCAGCCTGCGGGTGGGTGTCTGTGTTGTCCCTCTGAGTTGTGTCTGACGACAGGTTAAGGGACGGTGAAACACCCTGACACTAGCAACAAACAGCAGGGAGCAGTCCGCACTCAAGGGCTCGGCAGGCAGCCCCTGAGGGAGTCCCCTGAGGGCAGAGGTGCTGGGAGAGGGCCACCTGACCAGAGCCCTGGCCTTCCCCCGAGGAATGCAACCTGACCCCACAGGAGGGGAGCCAGGTAACAAACGCCCAGCCTGTCTCTCCTCTCGCCCTCCAAACGCTGCTTCCCGCAGGCTGAACCAACCAGAAGCCAGAGGGCCAGGGGAGCGCACGTGATTCAGCAGGTGGAGGAGAGAGAAGGTCAGTGCGGGTACCTGCAGGGCCACACGGAGAATGCTAGTCCGATCCCGGGCAGACGGGGCTGGGAGGACTGCTGCAGACATTCAGCAGATTGTGGAAGGAGCCTGAAAGCCCAAGCCAGACTGCGGAGCATCACACCTTCTCACACCTACTGCATCACACAGGACAGTCGCTTCCCCCGTCTGTCGCTGGGGGAGCAAACCCTCCTTCCAGGAGGCTAAGAAGCTGAAGTGAATCAGTGCAGACCACTGTAACCAGGCACAGTGAGCAGGCTTGCTGGTCAAACCAGAGTACCTATCGCCTACCCTTTCCAAGAGAGGACAGAGCCCCTCTCTGCTCCTCCCTGCTCCACAGGCCCAGCCGCCTCCTCACGCCATGCTGGGAGCTGTAACGTCCTCTGCACAGCCCAGGGTTACCGCCAGTTTGCTCACACCAGCCCTCCTGGCTGTCTCAAATCTCACCTCACGGCTTCTCACCTGGTCCGCGCCCTCACGGTAGAGGCCAGGATAGGCCGAGAGAACGGAACAGCTAGTCCAAAGACACACAACAAGTTAGTGACAGGTCAGTGGATTTAAAGGGGCCTGGTTGGCCAGGACATGAGCAGGGAGACCCTTTCCTGGAACTGGTCTGATTTCCTGGCCTGGGGAGCCTCCCCAGGAGGCAGGGAATCCTGGTCAAGGCTTCTGGCTGTCTATAATTTCCCAGCCTAATTAACACCTGCAGATCCATTTACTACTAATGATATACAGGGAGCTCCAGGGAATTTTTGAAGGAAAAACACAATCATTTAAATGGAAAGAATAAATAAGCGCAGACAAAATGGAAAGAATAAATAAGCACAGTCCACGAATGTAGGTGCCAAGGGGAATTTTCGTAATTTCAGCACCCCTTCCCCGTCAGGCCATCCCTCCCCATTTTGGGGGGGTACTTGATGGCCTCTTGGTCTTAATAGAGAGATTGCAAAAGTACCTTCAAGCTCCCCTTCCTCCCATGGCCTTTCTGGGCCCAGCAAGGAAAGCCCTGGTTCTAATCCCTGCCCATGCTGACTAGCTGTGTGGCCATGGGCACACGCCTGCCCTCTCTGGGCCCCAGTCTTTCTGACCTGGAAAAAGGAATAACGACTCCTCGCCTGTTGTCCTCATCCTGCCAGTTCAGGAGGTAAGGAAACACTTAGACCCAGCTGTTGCTCTCTCTCCCCATACCTTCTGACGGCCCCCCCGTGCTCCAGCCACACGGAACTTCCTGCCACTCCTTAGACACACCCCATGGGCTGCAGAGGGTGAGAGGGTGTATCCGTTTGATTTTGCTGTGTAACAAACAACCTCCAAAATTCAGTAGTTGGTTTAAAACAGTACGCACTTACAGATGAGCTGGGCTTATTGCTGCAGCTGAGTCAGGACTTCCCTTCTGTGACAGATTAGTTACAGAATTGGCCCCAGTCTCCACCCTTGGCCCTCACATCCATGCCCCCTACAGTGTGATTCTCTACAACTCTTCCCTTAGGAGGGGAGGCTCTCTCCTACCCATTAATCCCGCTTGGCGTGACGACTCACTTTGATCAAGAGAATGTGGTAGAAGTGACGATGGGCCAGTTCTGAGCCTTGGCCTGAAGATGTCACGCATGCTTGCTTCTGCTTGCTCTTTGACCCCTGTCACTGCTGCGGTGAGAACACCTGGGCTGGCCGGCGGGAGGATGGAAGGTACCATGGAGAGAGGCCCAGCTATCCTGGCCCAGGCCAGCTGAGGCCTGACAGCCCAATCGACTAGGGCGGCTGGCTGTTTTAGTTTGCCCAGGATTGAGGGGTTTCCTGGGATGGGTATCATCCAGTGCTGTGCCTGGGGTCATGTGCCGGCAAACCAGCCTGGCTGGTCAGCCTACAGCGGACTCAGCAGCTGAGTCGGGTGCAGGAATACGCAACAGCTCTCGTTCCTTTCCTTGGGCTCTAAGAATTTCTTTCCTCCCCAAGCGAAATTACCTCCTCACTGGCCTCCTATCCTCTAAAGGGACTTTTATTTTGAATTTTTATTTCTAAAATTATCATACAGTAAAATAGATAATATATTTACTTTGTAAAAAACATTTAAAAGTGTAAGTTACTCAGTGAGAACTGTTTCCCACGCCTGATCACTCTTCAGATGCATTCTCTCTGGCGCCTCCTTCTAGAGATATTTTAGGTACATGCAAGTGTAAATAGGTAGGGTTCTCCTGCACCCCCTGGTTTCATGCAACTGGAATTACATTTTTTTGTCCTTAATATATTTTGGAGACTGCTTCAGATCAGTAATAATTACAGTCTATACACGCATAGTACTTACCACGTGCCAGGGACTCGTCTAAATGTCTTAAGACGGTTTTTTTTTAATTCATGTACTTCTCAGCACATTTAAAGGTAGGGGCATTATTACTACTACTACCAATCCCATTTTAGAAATAAGAAAACTGAGGCTTGGAGAGGTTAGGTTAGGCAACTGGCCCAAGGTCACACAGCCAGTGAGTGGCAGGAGCTAGGGTTAGGACCCAGGCAGTCTGCCGCCAGAGTCCCTGTATGAGGCACCACATTAATCCGTTTGGTGCACTTCAGGCAGTTTCATGGAATTTTATTACATCCAGGCACGGTCATTTATTTAACCAGCCTCCTCTAGATGGCCATTATTTTCCACCGCGAACAAGGCTGGCTAGGCACCTCCATCATTCATCTTTCCGGACGTGTGGGAGTGTATCTGCTGAATTCGCTCCTGGGGGTTGAGTGCCTGAGTCACAGGGCAGGTGCTGTTTTATACTGGGTAGATACCTCCAGATTGTCTTCCCAGAACTGTAACAATTTATGCTCCCATCACTGATGCATGAGAGAGCTTGCGCCCTGCACTCTCGCCAGCACAGGGCGTCACCAAGAACTTTGCTCTGTGCCCACTGATGGGGGGCGGCAACTTGGCGTCTTTCTCTCGGCATTTCTCTTACTGTAACTGAGCATGGACGCCTTTTCACATGTTTAGAAACCACTTGCATGTACTTTCTGTGAACCATCTGCCCCTGTCCTGTGCTCGTTTTTATTTTGGGTTATCAATCTTTATTAAAAATTGACATGTGGTCTCTGGGGTAAGTGTGAATTACATTGAGAAATATTTTCTGGGTCTGAATCATTTTGAGAAAGTCTTTCCCCTTCCCAGACTAAGAATCACAAAAGAATTATCCATGTTTGCACCAGCGCTTTCATGTTTCTATTTATTTATCTTTAAATTTTTTATTAAAGGTAAAATTAATCCAAAATTAATGTTGGTGTAAGCAATGACTTGTGGTTCCAACCACTTTTTTCCAGGTATCTCAACTCATTTGAACGACACCTTTTTCTTTTCTATTTTTTTAAAAGAACTTCTGACAATTCTTTTTTTTTTTTTAATTTATTTTTAGAGAGAGGGGAAGGAAGGGAAGAAGAGAGGGAGAGAAACATCAGTGTGTGGCTGCCTCTCCCGCGCCCCCAACTGGGGACCTGGCCTGCAACCCAGGCATGTGCCCTGACTGGGAATCGAACCAGTGACCCTTTGGTTCCCAGGCCAGCAATCAACCCACTGAGCTACACCAGCCAGGGCAAATGGCACTTTTTTCAAATTATATCTCATATGTTTTTGTGTCTAATTCTTTATTCTTTTTATCATCTTCCCAGCTATTCTTTTCTCTCTTTTTTGTTATTTACATGTAATAAAATACACAGATTTTAAGTGTTCAGTTCAGTAAATTTTACCGATTGTATACACGTATAACCACCACTCAAACAAAGACAGAAATTTCCATTACCCCAGAAGACTCTCTCATGCCCTTCCCAGTGAGTCTCCACCCCCACCATCCCAGAGGCAAAAACTTTTTTTTCCACCATAGATTTGTTTTGCTAGCTCTAAAATTTCATAGAAATGGAATCATACGTATGTACCTGTTTATGCCAGTCTCTTTTTACTCAGTTTAATGTTTTCAAAATTCATGTAAGTTGTGTGTAAATTTGTTCCTTTTTATTGCTGCACAATATTCCACGACACGAATATTCCAGTTCGTGTAGCTAGTCTCCCGTCAGTGGATTCCGGGCTGCGTCCTGTTCGAGTCTGACATGCGTGGAACCGTTACGAAGATTCTAAGGCTGGTCTTTGCACACATACACTTTCCCGTCTTTCTTGGGAGGGGTTTGCTCGGTTGAAAGTCAGGTGTGTGGCTAGTATTGTAAGAAGTTATCAGACATCGTTTTTCCAGAAATGGTTGCACCATTTTACATTCCCACCAATAGTATGTAAGAGTTCCCGTTCCACAGCCTCGCTAATCATTGGTGCCATCAATTCTTAACGGTGTGAACTGTTTTGATGGGCGTGTGGTTGTATCTCGTTGTGGTTTCCCACAAAGCTGTATAGCGTGGACCGCGTCTTCATTTGATTTCTGGCCATTGGCATCTTTTTTGTGAAGCATCTGTTTAAAATCTTTCGCTTATTTTGAAAGTTGAGTTGTATGGCTTTTCTATTGCTGAGTTGTAGCAGTTCTTTACATACCCTGGATACCAGGCCTATGCTTTGCAGATGTTCTCTACCAATCTGTGACTTTTGATGTACCTTTTGATGGCAGGAACTTTTAGTTTCCACATCGAACATCAATTTTTGATGGTTATTTTATGTTCTACCCAAGAAATCTTTGCTTACCTCTGAAGTCCCCAAACTATTCTCCTGTTTTCTTCTAGAAGCTTTATGATTTGGTCATTTCCAAACGGTCTATGCTCTGTGTCAGATTAAGGTTTGTGTTGAGAGTCAGGTAAGGACTGAATGTTCTCTTGTACGGACACCCAATTGTTTCCCCGCCTCTGTTACAAAAAGAAATGTCTTCTCCAGTGAGTTGTGTTGGTGCCTTGGTTGAAATGCAGATGGCCATAAAAGTGAGGTCCAGTTCTGGATTTTCTATTCGTACTTTTGTGGTTTGTTTTCTAGGTGTTTAGTTGTATTTCATTTTTTTCATATATCTTGCATTTTTATTATTCAATATGTTGCTAGATATTTTATCTTTTATATTTTGTCTTTTCTGATATTTTTAGATGGAATTTTTCTTCATCTTTTATAACTTATTGCTCATATACAGGGAAGTTTTTAATTTTTGTATTTTAATTTTGTACCCAGTGATCTTACCAATTGTCTTATTTATAATAATGACTCTGTTTTCTTTGGATTTTTCAGATAATAATACTTTTGTCTTCTGTCTCTTTCTTTCTTTCTAATATTTCTGTCCCTTATCTCGAGGCCGTTCTGCTCTCAGGCCTGGTCTCGGGTCCTGAGTGAGCCTGCGTGAGCGTGGAGGGAGATGCTGCGTCTGGGACAGCCTCCGACCCACCCACCACCCAGAAAGGTGTCCCTCCTTCCCAGGGCAGGTGGGGGCTGAGACCTAAGGGATGACAGGGTGGGGGTGTCACCAGGTGAAGGGGAAGAGGAGTAACAGCACCAAGCAGCACTGAGCCAGGCGTGGGCTCGCCCGCCAGCTCCCCAAAGTCTTCGCACTCACTCAGGGCCCTGCAGGCGGCGGGGTTCAGTGCTCTGCAGTCACCATTTTGGAATTCTTAATAACGTTTCAATGAGAGAGGGGGCGCGTTTTCATTTTGCACTGGGTCCTGCCAGTTACGTACCAGTCCTACATGGGGTGGGGATGAGACCATCACCAAAGGGGCTGGGGAAACAATGGAAGAAAGGCAGGATTGGGGTCACGGCTTATCCCTGACACTGTGTGACTCTGGACAAGACCTTTCCCCCTCTGGGTCTCAGTTTCCCCATATGAACAGCAAGGAGGGCAATTAGATGGTGAGATGTAAAACATTTAGAATGGGGCTGTGGGGAAGACCAGGAGAGCTCAGAGTGGAGGCCTTTTCTCGCCCACTTCCCTCCCTAACTCTGTCTCCCCGTTCCTGGGCCCTCTTGGGAGCTCATCTGATTAATCCCATGGAATGTGCTAAAAGTACCAATGGTTCCCAGTTCTCCCTGCAACAGTCAGTTTGCATGGCTCAGGAGTCTTCATTCCTCTGAGGGAAACTGGAAGAGTCCACGTTCCTGCTGCCTGTCACTACCAAAACCTGTAAGTGGAGACAAGGACCGAATCTTTACAGGCACTTTATTCAGATGGCTGGTGATCTGAGTAGACCCAGGTTATGGACGCTAAAAAATCATCTTGACAGCTTGTCTCAAGCTGACCTTTCCTATAAGGAGAAGAAACGGGTAGGTAAGGGGTTTGGAATGCAGGAGAAAAGGTTAGTCAGGTTAAAGTTGAAGTCCGGTGATTTCCCTAGCATCCCAGCGGTTCCTCATCTGCATCTGGACGTTCTCTCCCGGGAGCACATGGCTCACATGCCATCTTGACTGCCTGCAGCCCTCCTGGGGCCAGAGGTCGGATGGCCTGTGGGCCTCCTGGACTCAGGTGGGTCCAGTCATAATTCTAGCTCTGGGACAACAGCTCTCTACATGCATTAATCACAAAGCCTATCAACTATACAACTAAAGCTAAAACTTTTTAACTCTTGAGTTCCCCTGTCATGAGGACTTGGGTGCCATCCTGGAGGGACTCCAGTCCCTTACAGGCTGTGGAACGGTGCCCCTCCCTGCCGCTCCCACAGCTGGCCCCTCCACAGAAAGCCCATCTCTCTTTCAAGATCTCCCCTTATCTGGGAATAACGGGGTTGCCCAAGACCTCCCTTAGTGGCCTTCATAGAGCCTGGCCCCACCCACAGATTCCATGGGCCACACAACAACCACTCTAGAGACCCCGAAGAACCGGGGGAGGCCCAACAGCCCCAGGAGCCTGCAACAACCCATCCCAGTTACCTCCTGGTGGGTCAGAATGTCTGGGCTTTCACATCCTTTTCACGATCCGATCCATCACTGGTTTGCCCTTCTGTGAAATGAGGGGAATGGCGGCTCCACCTCCTAGGTTAGAAGGGTTAAATGAAAAGCTCTGGCTCATCGCTGCCATCTGCGATGACTCCAGGAGGCAGTTCTTTACGCAGGGCGAGGCCAAGACTCAGAGAGGGCAAGCCACTTCCCAGGGTCCCCAGCAAGTGAGGGCAGAGCCAGGACTCAAACCCAGATGTGCCTGATGGCAGAGTCTAAGCGCAAGACAACTGACCCACAGGCGCCTCCCTCCTTACCCCGCTTTCTCCTCTGGTTTCTCTGGCCTGATCCTGTTCATCTCCCTCCCAGCCATTTCCCACTAGCCTTCCCCGGCTCCAAACCTCAAAAAGGCTCTCCAGATCCTATGGGACCCCCAGGGTGCTGCCTTGCCTCGGCCCCTCCTTATTGTCACGCTGATGCGCCACCTCCCGGGACACCTCACAGTTCTCTGGGCACTGGCCTGACCCTTTCTGCCTCGTGCCTTTGTCCCCGCCGTTCCCCCGCCTGGGATCCTTGCCCCTCATCTTGGCTTTTTAACAGGCGCACAATGGCCCAGAGGTCCTAGTCAGACGCTTTCTTCTCCTTCATCAGGAGACACCTTTAGCTAGCATTTTCCCTCCCTTCTCTGTCTCCTAAAGGAATCAGTGTGTTTCTCCATCAGAGCTGCCTTGGGTCTGGTAGGAAACTGTTCCCCGCACCTGACTAAAACTTCCAGGAGGGCGGAGCTTCAAGTTAGCTCGGACACAGCCAGCTGTGTGACCAGGGCTGGCCACTTCCTCTTCTCCGAACCCCAGTCCCCCTCTCTGCAAAGTGGAGCGAACGGCCCCAGCGTGCTGCTGGGCACAGCCCAGACGCTCGGTCAGTGCTGGCTCTGAACTTTCGCCTGTGCGCAGCTTGCCTCTGCTGCAGCGCTGAGCCCAAAGCCAGCAAACTTGCCACGCTCCGCTGTCCCCTCTGCTTAGAGTTGTCCATTTCCTTCCCACACTCTCTAGCCCTTGGTTTCTGTTCTGTCAAATGGGCTGTCATAACAAGTGCACACTGCAGGTTGTTGTGAAGATGAACTGAGGCAGTGCTTTCTGGGGCCCCGCCCACCAGAGGTTTTATGGGAGTGTAACTTCTTTCTTTTTACCCTTCCAACCAGGAGCCAGGTGGCCCTGATACCTTGACCTCCCACGTGGCATCAGCTGCCAGCATCCCTCCCAGCCAGCAGCTGCTCTTTACCAGGGAGGGCTCTGGCAGAGAGCAGGAGGCAGCCCCAGTGACAGTGACGCAGATCAGATCGGTGCCTGGACTGGAGATGGAGGCAGGACAGCTGCTGCCTGTGGCCAGCCTGTCGTCCCCACCTCCACCCTCCTCCCAGACTTCCTCCTCCTCTGGCAGTCTCACCCCCAGCCCCAGCTGCCTGAGTCCTCAGGTTCAGCCTCCTTCAGGTCCACCTTGCAGGAGCAGAGCTCACCACCAGGCTCTGGGGCTTTGACAAGTCCTTCCAGTGCCTGGGCCTTAGGGTGTAGCCAGGGCCCGCGTTGACAACCCAAGCACTTGAAAGCAAATCTCCCATCACACAGTTGTGAAGATTAAGAGCGTTGACTATGAAGCCAGCCTTGGCCACTGTTAGCCACAGCTGGCTGTGTCTTTGGGCAAGTTATTTATTTAACCCCCCGTATGTCTGTGTCCTCTCTGGAAAGTGGGCTAACAGTACCTACCTCGCAGAGATCTTGCATGAACTGAGGACGTGTGCATGGCTTCAGGGCAGCAGAGCCCCGGGAAGCGTGCCGTAGGAATGAGCTGTCGTTACTGTGTCTGCGTCCTGTGAGTGGGCAGGGCGGGGACCGCGATGCCCTCTGAGGCCGGGAAGCTGAAGCCCAGCAAGGGCACCCGACTTCCTAAGATCACAAAGTACCACGAGCTGCGGCTGGACCTCACTCCTGCCCAGTCACAAGGAAGGACTGTCGCATTCCACAGACACACCTGGATCCCACTCTGCCCCTAATTCAGAGGTGTTTCTGCAGGCAACAGCCACCTCCCTGTGGGAAGTCCTCCACTCTTCGCAGAGGCTCCCCCATCCCACCCCACACCTCCCTCCATCTGATCTCCACAGGGGTCCTCCACCCTACCCTTCTCTGCACTCCACTCCAGTCCACAGGACTCCCCACCCCAATTCCTCAGGAGCCAGCCCTGCCTCTATCAATAACTTTTCCCCTTGGATGGGGGCTTCTGGTCGGGGTGAGGGGAGGTTCCCTCTGGTTCTCTTAACCTGTGACCTTGGCCTGTTTTTCCTGCCCCGTGGTTTGCCTGTGGTTCTTTGAGCCCAAGAGTGAAGAGGAGGCCACGCTGCCCCCAGCAACACCCTCACTGCCCTCTCCGCCGGCCGGCCCACTGCCCGGTGTAATTAACGCGCACCCACCTGCAGGGGGCCCGCAGGAAACTGTCTAAGCAGCGATGGCGCCGCAGGGGGCGGGCCTGAACCTCCCCTCCAGCCCCCACTCCGTTATCAGCCTGCAGTTTCATCTCCACCTCGTGGAAAGTCACTTAAATAATTTATTTGGACGTTATCACCAACCCACTCCTGGCGCGGTGGGAAGCGCAAGAGTGAAGGGAGCCGGGGCCGGAATGACAAGCAGGGCAGGCGGGCTCCTCCGACTGGGAGCCACGCACCTGGCCATGGAGGAAGGGGGTGCAGAAGGCCGGCAGGGGGAGGGGGGCCTCTGATCCCAGGGAGTCTGTCTCTTCCGAGGCTCATCTGCAAAATGGGCGAAGTCACACCCATCCTATTCCTCTCAAGATGAAGAGATAAAGAGACCCCACAGGCCAGGGGCAGAGTGCCTCCTGTCACATGCGGTGTCCTGCCCCCTCCCACCAGTCTGCTGACTAGGCACTCTGAGCTGGACCCCCAAACCGGCTCAGAGACGGCACAGAGAACCTGCTGGGTCTCTCTTCCTCCCTCCGTCCCTTCCTCCCTTCGTCAATGCCAGGCATGACTGTGCACGCTCTGGGTACGGCAGTGACCACGGCAAGCTCCTGCTGCCATGGGGTGGACAACAAACAAGGACATTACTGAGTAAGAGAACTTACCGAGTAACTGAAACAGGGAGACAAGGCAGAGTTACTCGGGGAGAGAGGCCACCTCAGCTGCCAGGCCTGCCCAGAAGGCGAGGCTGAGCTGAGACTGAAAGACGATGGAGAGATGCGAGGAAGGGAGTTTGAGACAGAGGGAACAGCAGATGCTAGAAAGACATCAGACAGACAGGCCAGGGGGGACTGTTTCAGGCCTTGTAGGCCAGGTAAGGAGTTTGATCTTTGTTGTAAGTGCGAAGGGCAGTCACTGGAGGATTTAAGATAGAGGAGTGGTAGGTAGCCCCCTCTCAGTACGTCTGACGGACGAATGAATAAACAGGGGAGGGAGAGAGTCAATGGTTGTGTGTGAGAGGGACCCAGTCCTGCGGATGCAGCATCATTGCTGTCAGCACTGTGATGAGCCCCATCGTGACTAACTCGACACACCTCTTTGAGTATTTTCCAAGAACGCATTCCTAGAAGTATTAAATATCCTTGGGACATGAGAGGACGCGGTGCCACAGACAGAGCTGGGAAAGCGTGGGGAGCAGGACACGTCTGTCAGAAGTCTGCCCAAGGCCAGAAGGGGTGACTTTTAGACAGACAGGAGCGCCCTGGCCCTGCCCTTTGGGCCCCGTGCAGGGCGGATCTTCACTCTGCACCGGGGCCCAGGACAGGCTGCTCCAGATGGCCTCATCTTGAGATGCCAGCTCTGTATTAGTGTCATGTGGCCAAATGTGTCCCTAGGGTCTGCCTTGGGCCTCCTCCATCGCCATCCTCCGCACTCTGCCACCCCCAGTCACCCCACAGCTCATTCCTCTTCTCCACCAGGACCTTGTGAGCTCTGTAATAGGTGAGAGGCTCTACACTAGCTTGAGGCGGGGCTTCCACTGTGGAAACCAGGGTCTTCCTCCTCAGGGCCATGCCTGCCAGGCGAGGCAGATCTGTTGGCCCCAGGAGTTTGCCTGATCCTCTCTTCCCATAGCTGAGGCTGGGCAAGGAGCAGGTGTTGGAGCCTGGGGCTTGAGCCAGGGCGGGAAGAGCCCGTATAGATGAACAAGGAGTCCCAGGCAGCCCCTGGGCCTGGGCCAGGGCCATGGCGTCCACGTCCAGTTGTAGATCTGGAATGAACCATCGAGGTCTGTGGTCAGCCTCCTGACTCTAGCTGAGTCTCCAAGCCTCTGTCTTCTCACCTGTAAAATGGGAATAATGATCATACCTGCCATGGAGAATTGAGATAATAAATAATAATAGCATTTATTTGTTATTATTATAATAGCCAACCCTTTAAAAACACTTACTATGTGCTAGGCACTGTTCTAAGTGCAATTAAAATAATTACTGCAAAGTGCATAGTTTAGAGCTGAGCACTCAGTAGGTGCTTAATAAATGGGAGCAAATGAACCGAATGAACGTTCTCACTTTTCAAGGACAAATCACCCACTCACAGAGGAACATGCATGGGGCTTCCTGTGCGCCGGGCATTGGGCTGGGTGTCATAAGCTCTGCCTTTCCCGCCCCACCCCCAGATGGTGGGATGCTGTTGCAGGCAGTCAGATGGGAGACATGAAGAGTGCGTGCTGAGGCTGCTGTAGTATGTGCCTCTGTTGTTTTAGCCTGTCTTCCCCACAGTTATTTGCCCTCCACAGACAACTGACCGCGTTATCTGACAGCGGCCAGGCCTCATGCCACTCTGGGTACTGCAGAAGGGGAGGAAGGTCTCATTTGCTCTGAATGTGGCTCACTGACAGCCTGGCACACACTCTGATCAAATATTTAGGGCCTCAGGTGTCCTGTCTGCAATATTAACGTGGCAGCCGAAGCCCTTGGCTGCAGCGATGCTGAGGGCTGGGGCTTCAATAATGAACGAGGGCCTCACCTGGAGAAACGTGAGCTGCACTGGCCCATGGATCGGACACTGACACCACAGGAGAACACCCGAGATGAGCTCCCTGCCCCCCCCTCCCCCGCACACTCACACACTCGGAACCGTTCCATTGCAGACGTCAACATGGCGTTCAGTAACAGTCTTCTGGAGACTTTTAAAAGTTTGTACAACTTTACCCCCTGGGTTTTCCTTGAAATCTAGATGAAGGAAATAATAATTTTTAAAAATGTGGGAAAATCTTTACGTTTAAGAATATTGATTTATTATTTATAATAATAAAAATTAGAAATATCTGAAATTCTAAACATAGCCTCTGGGCAGAATGTTCTGTAGCCATTAAAAATCATGTTTACAAATAGTTTTAGTGGCTTGGGGATACGGTCATGGTATAGTTAAATCAAAGGGGCAGGATAGAAAAGCGGTATATTCTGTTAACACAGATATAAAGATGATTGTTTAAGCTTGGGCAAATTTCCTCACCCCTCTGGGCTTCTGCTTCTTCATAGGAAAAACCAATGCAATGCCCACCACGTGACTTGCTGTGAAAAAGACTAGGACGATGTCTGGAAATGGCGTAGCACAAACAATCCGTGGTTCTTGCTAACACATTTCAACAAAAGAGACTAGAAGATACTATCCCAAAACGTTAATGATGAGCTGTGTTAAAGTGGTAAAACCACGAGCATTTTAAGTTTTCATCTTTCTTTTCTGTTTTCCATTTTTTTTAACAGGGTAGACCACTTATCCAGTGAGAACATTTCTAAGGACTCTTATTTTGCTCATTCAACAAGTATTTATTGAGTGCCTACAATGTACCAAGCACTGTTCTAGGCTTTGAGATGCATGGATGAATAAGACAGACAAAAATCTCTGCCTCTGTCTTGCCTAATCAAAAAAACAATGAACAGTAAATACAATAAATAAGGAATTATGCAGCTGTGAGAAAGTACTAAGGGCGTTTGGGGAAGAAGAAGAGGAAGTGAAGGAGATTGGGACTGCTTCGTTGGGGGAGGCAGGTTGCAGAGCTGAAAAGGGTGGTGGGGGTTCCAGGCAGAGGGCACAGAACCTGAGGTGGGAATATTCAGCCTGGAGGCCACCAGGAACAGACAGGAGGCCGGTGGGGTGCGAATGAGGTGAAGCCAGAGACTGGACGGGACCTGGTCAGGGGAGCTCTGAGCCCAGGGTGGCTGTGAACTGACCCGGATTTGACCAGGCTCATTCTCAACACTGAGCTGAGAGGAGACTGCAGGGGAGAAGCAAGGAGACCAATGGGCAGCCACTGTGAGTCTCCGAGCCTAGGCGGGGGCTCAGGCCAGGGTGGGTGTGTGGAAGATACTAGAACCTGAAGGAGGAGCCCACAGATCTGACAGACTGAATGTGAGTAAGAGAGACAGAGAATCTCCCAGGATGATCCCCAGGCTTCTGGCCTGGGCAACTGGGAGGAAAAGCTGTCCCTGCCAATGGAATAGGAGGTGAGGAAGGAAACCAGTCTATTTAAAAATACAACAGAGCAACAGAGAGAGGAGCATTTGGTGTGCAAGGCTCGCAGGGTGCAAGGAGCCGGGAGGAGGGGGCCTGGGTGCGTTGGCTCCGGGGGAAGGACTGGTGAATAACGCATGAGGTTAGCCTCTGATGAGGGGGAGCCGTTGGCATCCGGGGTGGAAACAGTTCTGTGCTGGGCCCCTCCAGGACTCCCAGGGGACCCTTTCCTCCCCGGGTGGGCTTCCTCTGTTTCAGCAAGAGCAATGTTGTGACTATTCTAGAAGCTCGGAGCCTCTCCACCCAGGCGGGACTTCCCTCTGTAGCTTTTCTGGTTTTTCTGCCCGACAGTCCCAGAAAACGCTGAGCTGGACGGATGATTTTTTTTTTTTTTTAAGATTTTATTTATTTTTAGAGAGAGGGGAAGGGAGAAAGAGAGGGAGAGAAACAGCAATGTATGGTTGCCTCTCGCATGGCCCTCACTGGGACCTGGCCTGCAACCCAGGCATGTGCCCTGACTGGGAATCGAACTGGGACCCTTTGGTTCCCAGCCCGCACTCAATCCACTGAGCTACACAGCCAGGGCTCTGACTCAGTCTTTTGCTATTAACTTGTGCCTTACCCCGCACCCTCCAGATCCTGCCCCTTCACCATCCACCACCCTTCCATTCCCTGCTCACCTGTCTATGTCTGTCCATCCACATAGACAAAACTCACCTAATTGTCTTCTGTTCTCTCACCTCCCCACCCTCACCTCAAACAGAGCAGATCTGAATACTTGGCCTGGCCACCTGCTAGGCTTGTGGTGGGGACATGTGCCCTGTGAACCGGTGGCATTAACACGTGTCTACCTGCCGTGGTTGTTGGGAGCATCACATAGCACCTGGTGAAATTTCCAGCACACATCTGGGAACAGCCAGCCCTGTGGGTGACATTTCCCTTCCCTTCTTCCCCTTCAGGGTAGAAGATGCTTCCTCTGCGGCATACTAGACCCCTTTGCCCTGGTCCATCTCCCCCCACCAACCCCCCACCACACACAGACAGACACACATAGGGAGGCCCCACCCCACCCCACCCCGCCCCAGCACAGTCCTGCTCCTCCCTAACCCTGCCCACTCAAAGATAAAGGGAGGCCAGCAGGGTGTAGAGGAGAGCGCCAGATCTGGGGGGCAGACAGCTGCTGCTTCTGCTCTGAACATTCCATCCTGGGAAAGGACAGGAGGGGAGAGATAACGATTTAGGATAAAGGCACTTGACTCTCACAGTCGAATTTCAGGCAGCAGTTCAAAGACGAGGGGGGAATATTTACTGAATCACATTCCTGGCAAGGAAAGGGCCTTTGTTAACTGTGAAAGCTGTGCAGTCGCAAGAATTGTTACGATTCTAATGACTGCTGTTTGTTTGATCCTCAGAATAATAGAGTGAAGTGGGAGTGGCCGCTGCACTCATTTTAAAGTAGAGGAAGCCAAAGCTCCGAAAAAGCAGTGAGCAGCTGGCACTTGTCCCTGCAGGGCGCCTTGCCCACCTCCACCTGTGTCTCTGCCCCCAGCAGAGCCCACTGGCTGAGGCACGTGGCCTGGGCCATGGCACCGCAGCCCGCTGCTGCTGCGGGTTCTTGGTGCCAGGCAGCCCCAGTACTGCCAGCGCAGAATGAAGACTGCACCTTACAAATGTCACTTGTCATGAGGCAGTGGCTCCCCCTGGACCGCCCCCTGCCTCAGTTCATAAAAAGCAATTTACGATGTGTCAACTAACGGCAGGAGATAAGAGGAAGGCCCCGCCCTGCACTGCCTGGGGCACCCCGCTGAGATGGTAGGCTGCCAAGCAGGGGACTCTGCACTTTTGATTAAAACTGGGAAAGAATGGTGCCCATGGGCCCAGATAAGTAGAGAACCAGAGACCCTGAACACGTTCTGCAGACTTCGAAAGGGACCATCTCAGTCACACTTGCTGGGGGGGCATCCTCCCCGAGATGCTAACTGCTGAGCCAAGAGCAGGGCTCCTGGAACCCCCCAGGGCCATCCCTGGCCTCCACAGAGCCCCCAGCTCAGGGTGCAGGTGGGCAGACCTGGCCACTGTGGTCTCAGTTACGGGCTAAGGATTTTGGACTTAATGAGGCAGAAGATGGGGGTGGGGAGGGCGGAATCTATGCAGTCCTACTGAGGATCTGGATGGGGTTGGGGAGAGTTCAGGGAAATTCGCTAACAGTGGATGAGTGATGGGTTACTGAGGGAAGCAGAAAACGTCACCTTTGAGACTGACGCCAGGGAAGCCAAACGTGGGCTTTCTCAGACCCGTGTGATGTTCTCTGTGCCAGAAATAGAAACTGTTCAGACATCCATCCATCTGTCCACCCATCCATCCACCCATCCAACATGCACAGAGTCATCCTGTGTCCAGCTGAGGGCTCTGTGAAGCTTGGCCCGGAGGGTATCTCAGTCAGGACCCGGGGGCGGGGCGGCCCATCATTCTGTGTCCAGACAATAGCCAGGTTAATAACTGTGGTGCTTGAAGAATTGATGGGGCACCACGAACTGGGCTAAGGGTCAGACACCAATTGCCAACATAGCCCCGTGAAAGTAGATCTCTTTAGCACATTTACAAATGAGGGCATCGAGTCTGACAGAGATGAAGGGTCTCCTCTAAAGTTGTACCATTCATAGGGCTGAGGTTAGGACTTGAGGTTAGGACCAGGTCCATGTGACCCTGAAGTCTGTTCCCCACTCACTCGTTGTAATGGGTGACATGGGGCGTGGCTTTGGAGGGAAGGGGCACACTCTGGCCCTAGGTCTGTGTGCTTGATGTGTGAGGTATGGACCAGATGTCACGTACCCTCTGCCAGACTTGTTCTCTTGTCTAGTCCCCACACCAGGCCACAGGGTGGGTGCCCTGGGCTCCCAGTACATGTGGGAGCGTCCACGGTAACCACGTCAAGTCTTGAGAAAGACTCTTGACGTATGGAAAAAGGAGTGGTTCTTCAGGGGGCCAGATTTAGTGTTTTCCGGGTTGGAGAGCAGCAGCCACGGCGCATTAAAAATGACAGTGAGGAGTGTAAATTATCAGGCATGGCTGCTTAAGTTTATGCATTTGTCCATAATTCTTGCTCCGCTCGAGCATGATCAGAAATGAAATACGTCCAAGCTTGCCCATTACTGTGTGTGGGCCTGGTGTCTTCTGGTTTATTTATCCTTCCTAATCCACTTGGTAATATATGGAACCACCAAAAAGCCACCCCATCACTTCACCTGCTGCAGTTTTCCGCCGAGGATCACTTCTCCTCCTTGCCTGCCACCAGGCCGAGGCTGGAGAAAGCCGGGAGCTCACCTGTTAGCAGTGCAGGGGGGCAGGTTGGAGCGGCACCTAGTAGACTCTGACATAACCCCGACTGCGGTCAGTTTCCTCTGTGACTAAGAAAAGCGAGCAGTCAGGAGACGAACTTGTTAAATGACCTCCAGAGCCTCTGGGCCTGAGTCTCCACTCCCCCATCCAGGACTGGACTTGACAGCACACACGCCAGTGCCAGCTCCCTGGTGAGACCACCTGGAATGGAGGGCAGACACGCCCAGGTTCAAGGGGAAAGATGCCTCTTTGACCAGTAGTGGCCGACAGGGCCATGGGCTAGGCGGAGCGATGCTACGCACACCATGGATTTCATTCCTGATACTAATAGGCACCTGTAAGGCCTCGTGGGCCTGACGCTGGGGCCTCTGGGCGCTTCTCCCTACAATGGAGGCGATCCTGTTTCTCTGTTTGTAAACTTGAGGGTTAGACCAGGAAAATCACAGTTTCCCTCTGTGCTCCTGTTAGCATTTTGTACCTGTCACTGTCAGCTGATACACGCCGCATGCTAGACTAGGGTACTTTGACGGCTGGCATCTGCTTTATTTCTTGGTCCCTGGCATCCAGCACAGAGCTGGGTACAGAGTGGGCACCAGTGAATGTTTGATGAGTGAATGAACAGATGAGTGAATGTATGGAAAAATGAATGAATGAATTCCAAACTCACAGGGTGTTAGTGAAGATCAACTCCATGTGGCTAAGGTCATGGGGACAAGGAAGGGAAATGGAATGTGAAAGATAAGAGGTCCAGAGTGTTCTGAGTGGTGAGCAGGAGAAACAAAGACAAGACCAGAGCGTGGAGGGAGCGTGCGTGGGCCTGCGCCCTGTCGGGGAGATAAGTGGGCCTGGACTCTGGCAGAGGGCCAGCCAGGGCCAGGGCTGCCTGCATCACAGGGCACTGGGACGAGACACGGGCGCTGGTGATTCGGGGTTTGTTTTGCAAAATACGATTGCCCTTGCTGCTTTCTCTGATGATCTACGTAGTAGGCTCTCCTGATAAAACACTTATGCAGAACAGAGAAATACACAGAAAAAACAAAAACAAAACAAAATAATCACTCCGAATCCTACCACTGTGAGGTAGCTACTGGTAAGATTTAGGTGAAGCTTTTGCAGACATCTCTTTATGCACCTAAATGCATGCACACATGCGTACGTATTAAATATGAACACAAAGCTGCAAACACGAGACACTACTCTGTATGCTGTGCCGTAACCTAATTTTGTCACTCGACAGCGTGTTAAAGCATGTTCATCTGTGTCATCATTTTAAAGGTGAAGAAATTTCAGCTCAGAGATGTGAGGCTATTTGTCCACATGCCCACCCTCTGGGTTCTCTCTCCCTCTCCTTCCTCCCTCCCTCCCTCCCTTCCTCCCTCCCTTCCTCCCTCCCTTCCATCTTTTCCCTTCCATCTTTTCCCTCCTTTTCTTCTTACAGGAATGAATTCCTGGAAGCAGAGAAACAAAGAGTAAAAGTCTTGCCATCGAGTATGTAAATGGATGGTTTTCAAGTGCTGCGTCTGACTCCATAGCCAACACGCAGCCTGAATGCGGTGTGCGCTGCAGCTGTGCTGATACGAGCAGGTCTGCCTCTCTTCTCTTCCTCTGATGAGCCCAAAGCTTTCACTGAAAGTGCAGCAGTGCTTACCCATGACTTGGGGGCTGGCAGATGTGACGCAAGCAGAGGCTTGGAATGTGCTCTGTAAGGGGCTCACGTGCCCCTGCCACTGACAGGAAAAGAGCGGGTCCCGGCTGGCCTGCTGTCCCAGCATGAGGAACGATGTATGGAGCTCAGCCACTCCAGGCAACCCCAAACTGCGGGTAACAAATAAATGCTTATTGTTTTGTTCCTTTGAGATTCTGAGGTTGCTTGTTCTGCAGTCTCTGTACCGGAGTACATCAGGAACGCACTGCTGAGTTACTCACACTCTCTGAGTCTCAGTCCCTTCATCTGAAATGCAGGGAGAGTCCTGACCTACCTAATCGGGCTGCTGCATGAGTCCGCTGAGCTCCAAGCTGTACCGTTGGTAGTGAGCACTCAAGTAATATCAGCTGCTATTAGTGCATGACGCTAGAGTGATGTATTTCAAATCACACAACCCACTCATGGGCCATGGAATCTGCTTAGTGAACCACCACTGGTGTTTTCCTTTGATAAACTAGAATAGAAAGCTATCACAATATTTTGCAATTTGAAAGGTTAGTACCGTTTTGTGGGACCGTTGTTTCCAAATGTGTATATAAACAGATTTCTTTCTGTGGTCACGGTCAAAGAGATTTAAAAGCCTCTGCCTGAGCATGGTCGGGCCGTTTCCTTCCCTGCTGGTTGGCTCTTAGTGATGAGGCAGGAGCAGGGGAGGGGACACCGAGGGCACCGATACACTCCGAGTGCCTCCCGGAGGCTGGCCCTCTGGTCACTGAGCAGCCAGGCAGGGAAAGCACTGGACGTGGGTGGAAGAAACCCAGAGGCTGCCCCAGGAAGGCCTCCTTACCTTCTCCTTTCCAGCAGCATGAGGGGCTTCCCTGGGCAGGTTAACCAGGACACCCCCCGCCCCCAGCTGCTCCCTCCTCAGGTACTCCCCTTGCACTTAGGTCAAGTCCGAAGGGCGATATTTGAGTCAGACTGGGGCACAGGGCTAGCAGCAGAGGGAAGCAGCCCATTCTCCCCTCAATAAAACCAGGCCATGTGCGTCTTACCGCAGAGAGGTGTGGGCAGGTCGGACGGAACGAGTATCACTATCCTCGCTTTTCAACAATAGTTGCTAATCTTCTCCCAAGTAGGGGTGATGGGGTCACATCAGGCTCCTAGTAGGAACTTAAGAAATGGCAGCCATCATCACCATAATTATTATTGTGTTGATTCTAGTATTTTTCTAGTTTTTGCTTCATTTGTTCATTCATTCATTTGCTTAGTCAACAAACATTTATTGAGTGCAGACTGCTGGGGACATAAAGGGGACTCAGGTGGGACCCCTGTCTCTGTCCAAAGGTAGATCCTTTGTTGACTGACCTACACCATAGTGAGGGGTTGTGCGCTCCGAGTCTGGAATCTGATGGCCTGGGTCCTAATTCCAACTCCTCTGCTCAACCAGTCGTGCCTCCTCCATGGAATGGGGCTGTTGGCAACAGGTCATTGAGTGGATTCCGTGAGTATTCATGTGGGCCGAGCCCTCAGCACACTTCCGACCCACAAAAAGCACACAGCAAGAGTCTGTGGGTTGTTGCTGAGACTCTCAAAGTTGAAGTGCATGACCTGGAAGGGACTCAGGAGACTGTTCTGGCCCAGGGGGTGGCAACACACTGCATCTCCAGTTGCCTAAAGTGCTGTGTTGAGAGGGATTCTGAGACCGAACCTGGGCGCAGCAAATAAAGCCTTGAGTAATTACAGAAGTAGGTATGGGCAAGGGAGGGGAGAATGGGGGTGCAAATTTCACAAACTTGCCATCCCTGATCCAGCCTGACTTCTGATTTTACGGAGAGGAAACAGCCCCAGAGAGGGGAGGGGACGTGCCCCAGGTCCAAGCTGGTATATGCACCAGGACCTTTGACTCAGTCCAAGGCTCCTGTAACTATCCTTCTGCCCTTGCGGGCGGGGACCAGGGAAGCGAGAGAAGCGAGATGGCATTTTCCAGGGTGCCATCTCAGCATCTCCCCTCCACGCCTGCCCTGCTGGGGTTCACTGCTTGCACCAGGATTAACTGGGCTTGGGAACATTTGAGGTGAAATACAGGCCTGCGGAGAGTGTTCGCTTAAATGGCACTTTTTGTGATGATAAATGTGCTTGTTCGGGCTCGAATGGAACTGAATCAGCAGATGCGGTATTGCGCTGCAAACCGGAGGGGTGGAGAGCTCTCCTTTTTCCCTTGAAAAATCATGATTTTTTTATATTGCAATTAAACAGTCCTTCGGGCTGATTTTCTTCTCTGTTGCTGACATTGAAAAATGCCAAACAAAGACAGCAGCTTTCCTTGAGATGTGCCTCCACGGAGCCACCACCGTCTCTCAGGGAAATGGGGTGAGGGAGGCTGACACCATCCTGGGAAAGGTGGGACTTCTAGCCTGTAGGCAAATGGCCCATGGCATCGGGGGACCCCAGCCCCACTGTCCCCATGAAGGACCACCAGCCCATGCCACAAGCTACCCATTTTACCCTGGAGCCCAGGACCAAACCTGTTTGCTAAGGGTTCCAAAGTCCAAAGTGTATCTAGATTCCTGTCTGGGGGTCTAAGACTTTGAGGGCTAGCCACGGCAGACGGCCCTCATCAGGAATCATCTCGGTCCTGTAGGGCCATGAACGTTTGAGAGGGTTGCCCAGCACCCAAATCCCCTTCCACATGTGCTGCAATCTCAAGAGAGCTGAGACACAGGGCTGTGCCTACCACTTTGGAAACTGAGGTGGAACAGATGGTCTTCTCTCCCTGAAAGCTGAGACGTGGGCTTCCTCAGAACTATCCTGGGACCTTGGAGCCTGAAGGCAGGACACAAAGCGGAGAGGACCGTCAGAGAGGGTAGCGCCACGGCAATGAAGACTGTGGGTCCTGAACAAGCCACCCAGGTGGAATCCTGGCTCTTACTGACTGTTCATCTCTGGCAACTCGCTTTGTCTTTCTGTGCCTCAGTTTCCCCACCTAGAAAAGGAGTTAGTGCAGGTGAAGCATTTGGCATGTACTCAGTGAAGGCTCGATGTTGCTGTTCTTTCTGATGGCGGTGACTTCAGAGTCCTGCGGGTGGGGGCGGGTCTTCGTGGGACTGCCGGTGGCAGGACAGGGATGCCAGGCCGCATGGTGAGGCGGGGTCCTCAGCGGCCTGGCCACCTTGGCTCGAACCAATGTCCTCTCAACAAGCCTTCTCTGCTCACGTTGTTTAAGTACATTTCCGTTGTCCTTAACCAAGGACCCCGCCGTGTACATGCCGTAATGAATCCGCAGAAGGGTTTAGAAGGAGCTCTCGGAATCGATGTGTGTGGTCAGGGCTGCCTTGGATTAAGAGTGTAATATCCGTTATCTGTCTGATCCTCCACTCGCGCACGGGAGAAACGCAGCGCCCTCTGTGTGCGCTTGCTCAATAAGTACTTACCGATTCACAAATGAGATAAGGGACGCAGATTTCACCACCGGCGGGTCATATTTCCGCAGAGAGTGCCAGGACCCTTCGCAGACCTCACTTCAAGTCCTGTTTCCTTCACTTCCTCCCGACGGGCCGCCCCTCCCCCACGTCTGACTCGGCTTCCCCGTCGGGGCCCGGAGTTCCGAAAGAGCCCAGCAGCTCACCGCCTGGGAGTGAGTGCTGCTCAGCAGGACTGTGATGGACTTCGCCAAAGAAGTTTCTGGTTCTTTCTGAGCTCGAGGCAGGGAAAGGGCACTGGGACTTGGGGACAGGGGATAGGCATGCAGGCAGGAGAGACCCGCGCTGTCAGGGAGTGTGCTCGGCTGCTCCATGGGCCCTTCGCTTTTCATGTGCTCAGGCCCCTCTGTGAGCAGTTGCGGGGGCTGCGGTTCCCTTCTGGGCTCCGCGCTTCTTCGCAGACGGTCCCACCCACCTGAGCTCCACTGCGCTTCCCGAGGAGAGAATGGTGGATGGGAATTGCGGAGAGGGGGCTTCTATTGCCTAAAGAAATCATAGTGGTTAAAGGAAATGTTTTTAGAGTTAGTGTCCAGGTTAGAATCCCAGGAACACCACTCATTCACTGTGTGACCTTGGGCAAGTTAATTTACCTCTCTGAGCTGTGATAGCCCAGTCTGTCCCTCACAGGGCTTTTGTGAGGACTAAGCACTTAGTACTGAGTTTTAATAAATGGTCATAATTAATATTACGTTGTCGCTGAGTTTATCTGGTCAATCCCCTTGTAACATGCTCCATTTATCTCCTCCCCCAGGTCTCTGCCAACGCCAGAGAAGAGGAAGCTTGGTTAGAGCAGGGGTTCAGCTAACAACAGACCGCGGTCTCAGGAGAGGCCTTCTTGGGGTTCAGTGGTATCTGGAGCAAACCACAGACTGAGTCTGATGCCCACGAGGGTGCCTGGCGCACAGACAGCAAAAGCTCCCCAAGTGGGAGCTCTAGTTAGTATTTTGGGCACATGACTCCATTCAGAAAGTGGCTGAGTTTAATCACAGAAAACTTGTGAATAATGTGATCCTTTCATTCCTGTAACTGTGACTTCCAGACACCTGCTCCATTCAGGAAAAAAAAAAAGGTTTAAATTGAAACTCGCTTCTTCTGCAGCCCTCCATCACCACCTCATTGAAGCCTGCAGCACAGAACATCTCTCTTTGCGGAAGTGCATCAAAGTGGTTGGCGAAGTCTGAGCAGGGGAAGCAGCGCTCCTGACGTGGGGAGGGCCGCACCCCGCTTTACTTGGTTTTGGTGGGGGCTATCCAGACTGAAGGGCAAGGTCAGCGCCCTTGACTGGATCTTTTGAATCCCTCACCATGACATCTGGCAAAATGCACAGTCCTACGAAAACACTTAGGCTAACATGTTGAGTGAGAAAAACGGAAGGTCCCGACTACCTAAAAACTGACTAAATCTCACACATAAAAAATAAACAAACTGGAACTTCACCTCTGTCCAAGATGGAGTAGCAGGGTCCAGATTCACCTTCCCAGCTGAAACCACTAAAACACTAGACAAAATCCATGAAACTGCGGGTTTCAGACATTGAACACAAGGCAGCACAGAACTGTGACCCTGAGAGAGGAAGCGCCCTGAGGAAGGAGCCTGTATTGCCCAGTTTCCGGCCTGGGGGGAGTTTTCAGGCTGCTGTGCAGGGAGGGGTCCCAGGTGGAGCCTGTTCCCTGAGTTGAGGCGACAGAGTGAAAATCCACAGAGCCAGGCAGTACCAGAGAAGAGGCAGCTGTCCAGAGGGAAAGCTCTGGAGACCTGCTTCCTTGTCCTCAGCCGAGAGCTCACCAGGCTGTGTAGTGAGGAGAGGACATGAGACCGGGGAAGGAGCCACCCCAAAGGAGCAGGGGACACCGCCCAGAGCTCACATGAGAGAGGGAATGGCTGGTGTTCCTTACTGGATGTACATGTAAGATTCTTAACAAAATTCTCCCAGATGGAATTCAATAATATAGAAGAAGGATAAGAATCATGACTAAGTAGAGCTTATCCTAGGAATGTAGAGTTATTTTAATACTTAAAAACCAATCAGTGTAATTTACCATATTAACAGACTAAAAAATAACAGATGATCATCTTATTAAAAAAAAGTTTTGACAAAATGTAGTCTCTATTCATGATGAAAAACTGCTCAAAGAAAACTAAGGATAGAAGGGAATTTTCTCAATCTGATATAAGGAATCTACAAAAGGATCTTTAGCTACTATACTAAAATGCTTCTAAGGAAAGTCCAATGCCTTCTAAGATCAAGCACAGGGTAAGGATGTCCTCTTTATTACTTCTACTCATCTTCCATGCTGGAGGCTCTAGCCAGTGCAATAAAGTAAGAAAACAAAAGATAATGCTTACAGATTGGAAAGGAAAGAAAAAAAGAGGAAAAGTTCTTTATCACAGATGACCGGATCATTTATGTAGACAATCTTACACCTCTTACAAAAAAGCTACTAGAAATAAGGGAGTTTAGCAAGGTTTCAGAATACAAGGTCAATATACAAGAATCAGTTATATTTCTATACACTATAAACAGTTGGAAATTGATATTTAAAACATAATATCAGCCCTGGCTGGCATAGCTCAGTGGATTGAGCGTGGGCTGTGAACCAAAGGGTCGCAGTTCGATTCCCAGTCAGGCACATGCCTGGGTTGCAGGTCAGGTCCCCGTGAGGGCCATGTGAGAGGCAACCACACATTGATGTTTCTCTCCCTCTCTTTCTCCCTCCTTTCCCCTCTCTCTAAAAATAAATTAAAAAAATAAAAATAAAAATCTTTAAAAAATAAAAAAAATCCAATAAAAAAAAAATAAAACATAATATCAATACCATAGCATCAAAACCACGAGCCCTGGCCAGGCACCTTTGTTGGTCAGAGTGTCACTCCAACACCAAGGTTGGGGGCTCCACCTCCCGTCAGGGCACAGGCAAGAACCAACAAGAGCATTAATAAGTAGAACAACAATGCACGCTGAGTCTCTCTCAAATCAATAAATAAAAAATTAAGAAAAAAACATGAAACACTTAAAGGTACATTTGTAAAAAGATATTCAAGATTCAAACATTCAAAATTACAAAACATTGCTGAGAGAAATCAAGATCTAAATAAACAGAGAAATAGACCATGTTCGTGGATCATAAGACTCTATAGCTAAGATGTCAATTCTTTCCAAATTGGCCTATATGTTCCATGCAACCCCAATCAAAACCCGGCAGGCTTTTTTTTTTCTTTTTGCAATTATGTGGAAATTGACAAGCTGAGTCCAAAGTTTGTGTGTGAATGCAAAGGATGTGGAAGAGCCAAAACCAATTTGAAAGAGAACAAGGTTAGTGTGTACTGCCTGGTGTCAAGACATACTATAAGGCTACGGTAATCAAGCCAGCATGGTGTTGGTATAAAAGTAGACAAAGCAATGAAACAGAAAAGGGAGTCCAGAAAAAGACCCATACACATATGGTCAACCGATTTTCAACACAGGTGAAAGGGTGCTCTTTTTCCACAAACGGTCCTGGAACAATTATAAGACCAAAATGACAAAGGAAAAAAAATGAACCTGGTTCTTACCTCATACCCTACACAAAAATCAACCCGAAAAAACCATAGGTACGAATATAAGAGCAAAAAACTAGAAAACTTCTAAAAGAAAACACAGGAGAAAAATCTGCACGACCTTGGGTTTTGCAAAGATTTCTGAAATATAACACAAAAACTACAAATTACAAAATAAAAAAATCAATAAATTGGACTTCAGTAAACTGATAAAGATTTGTTCTTCCAAAGAATATGCTAAGAAAATGAAAAAGCAAACCAGACCTTGGAAGAAAATAATTGCAAACATATATCCAACATGATGATCACCATGTAACTTTGTGAATACACTAAAAGCCACTGAATTATGCATTTTAAATGGGTGGGCTTTATGATATGTGAATTATATCTCAATAAAGCTGTACGCAAACACAGCATATATAGGGCTTGTATCTAGAATGCATAAAGAACTCTTGTGACTTAACATGAAAAACTCCATTTTAAAAATTGAGCAAAATATTTGAATAGACAATTCACCCAAGAAGACATGCAAAGATGCTTAACATCATTAGTTATTGGGGACATGCAAATTAAGGACACAAGGAAATACCACACCAGCTAGGACGGCCTTACCTTGAGTTTTGTTATGTTGGCTCCCAGGTAGTGCGGTCGGTTTGGCCCACGGGCTCCTGGCGGTTTGAAGGAGCCGGTCTGCCCCTCCTCTCCGCCGATGGCTTCCACGCTGGCACCCACATACCCACCTGCCATTAGCAGGAGTTCACGTACTTGTCTGGGTGGAGTGTCTGGAGCCCAGGCAGAAGTGGGAAAGGAGATGAAATAACAGAGGTGACTTTGGTGAATGACAGCAGCAGACCCTGTGGTCCAGGGAGTCCAGGGACCAGGATGGGAATTGGGGTGAGGCTGGTTCCCCCGTCCCACCTGCAGTGTCGTCAGGGGAGCTGGGGACCAGAAGAAGAGGAAGGCTAAAGAGTGAGCATGAGCCAGCCAGATTCAAGGGCCGGAAGTCGGACAGGAACTAAGCAAGATTGAAGTGGGCAGATCTGAGAACTTAGCGGGCAGCCTTAAAGGGACTGGATGAGAAATTGAATTTGGGTGGCGGTGGGGCAGAGAGGGGAATGATGAGCCAGGGGGCCAGGGTCATGCTGTTCACCAAGGCAGAGTATGAGGAGCGGCGCTCACACGGAAAGACACTTGGCATATGTGTGGTTTGGGGGCCCGTGGGTAACAGAGCATCTGTCCAGTGTGCTGCTGGCTGTGTGGGTCTGAGTAGGCGCCGCAGTGGTGGGCAGAGGGGGCACCTGGAAGCCTCGAGAATGGAGACATTGTCTGGGGAGAGTGGAGAGGAGCACAAGGCGCTGGGGCCAGCTGCTGGGGGCACCTGCGTTAAGGGAGGACCAAGCTCTTGGAAAGGAAAACAAAAGCAAGCGGCCTGTTTCCCTGCCAGCTCCTTCCTGGCTGTGACTTGAGGCAGCATAAGGGAGAGAGGGGAGTGGGGGAGGACGCTGGCCCCGTAGTGGGAGGAGGCAGTCCCTCTGAGAGGTGTCAGACAAAGTGCCTACCCCAAGGAACAAGCCAACCTGGTGTCCTAATGTCCCAATCTGATTATTTTTGGTAAGAAGTTGGACCAAACCCCTATCTGTAGTCCGCCAGTCCTGCTGCTTTTTCCCTTTTCATCCACTCATCCGTCCAGCAGTCAGGAGTTCCCACCACGTGCCTGGTGCAGACTGGTGCTGAGGGAATGACCCAGACGCAGTCCCTGCCCTCAAATGGGCAGGTCAATGTGGGGACTGGCCGGCTCTCTGGCATTGTCACCTACAAATTCAGAAGAGTCCTGTCTCCTCTGTCCTCCTGTCCTCTCTAGAGAGGGATTCTCCAGAGCTCCTTGACCCTCAGACCCACATGACCAGCAGCCCACCCGTTAAGTGCCCAGATGCCCACAGGCACCCAAACCACACATCGGCGGAGTGGACGCTGCCGGTGGTGGCATGTACCTCTCTTCCTCGTACTCTCTGCCTTAGTGGGTAGCATGGCCCTGGCCCCTGGCCCGTCCCCACTGCTCTCTCTCCATGTCTCAACAAATCCAGTCACTCAAGGAGTCCCACTGGTGATGCCTGCTACGTTCTTCTTGGATCTGTCAATTTCTCTGTCTCCCTAGTACCTGTTTGAGTTCAGCCCTCCTATCTGACTGGTTCCCTCTCACTGCTTACCATTTTTTTTTTGCCTTAATCTTCCCTAGTATGTAGCAGCCAGAAGATTTTTAGTTGCAAGTGACATAAACCTAACTCAAGTTGGCTTAAGCAAAAAATTGAATTTATTGGCTCATATAACTAAAACATTCAGAAGTGGCTTCAGGCATAGCTGAATCCAGGAGACCAAACAATGTCCATGGGACCTGGACTCTCTGCTTTGATATTTTCCCTCAATCAGCGTAACTTGGATTGGCCTCTCTTTATGCACATCAAGGCCACCAGAAAGAGATTTCTTTCTTCCCTACGGATCTGACCAGTGTCCTAGAGCTGAGTTTCATCGGCTGTGATTGGGTTGCACACCCATCCCTAAACTAGTCACTGGGGCACAGGTGTGTGCAGTATTCTAACTGGGCAGGTCCGAGGTTGTCATGGGGTCAGCGCCATGTAAACCACGTGCACTGCAAGTAGGGTAAGAAAGATTCTTCCCAGAAAATCAATGCCTCTGTCAGGGTGGGTAGGTTGGATGTGAGACTGGTGTCAGGAGAAACCATTGACCCTGCTTTCCACAGAAAAGCGCTAGCAGGGGACAGGATTCTGCGAAAATGTTGGCTGAGCAAAGCAGTGTTAATTATAGCCATTTCCACAACGCACTTTCTATTTCTGCCCAACTATCATGCTGCACAATCGCCATCACGCGTGCCTGTAAGTACGTGTGGGACTTTGTTGTGTGTAGTAGTTAATGACAGTGCCGAACTCTGCTCACGCGACGCTCACCTGCACAGCTCACTGCGCTGTCCTGAGCACTGTGCTCTTGCCCTAAAATAACCCGTGAAGGCCTCCCTCCGGGGCTGCCGTACCCTCTGCCACCCCAGGGCAGCTCTGGAACTATCACCAGTGCGGGGTCCCAAATGCTGACATCCCTCCTGGCAGGCAGATCCCCTGAGAGTGAGGGGTTTAATGAGGGAATGGGCTGAGTGGGCTCCAAGAAATGGCTCTGGTGAATGCTAATAGGGCCCCCTGGGAACCTCTTCCAATCAGCATCCCTCAAGCTCTCCCTAAGATGATCTGTCAAATGGGAAAGACTGCTTTGGAAACAGCAGTGGGTGGAGGCTTTTTAAGTGTCTCTCACTCCCAAGGGCTGGGCCTGGTCAAGGGTATCAGGTGAAGAAGGCGTAAACATAGTTTATTGAAGACACCTGACCACCTGGGCTTTGGGAAGAAGAGGAAGAGCAAGACCACTGGTTTGGAGTGTATGAAGGGCACAATTCCTGGGTGATCTTTGCGGTAGAGCCCGAAGAAGTAGTCTGTCCTGCGGCGCCCCCTGCTGGCTATAGGCAAAACGGCACCCTGCCAAGCTCAGGCCTCTTCTGTTTGGACCAAGGCTCAAAGGTTGCACGCAGGCCTGCCGAGCAGTCCTCCCGAGCATGCGCAGGCGGCACCCTAGAGGAGCTGGCACCGAACTACTGAACACAGAAGTGTGTGAATGACATTATCTCCTCTGCCTCTTTAGCTGACAGGATGGAGAGGGGCATGCCAGGCTCCAGCCTTGGCCCGCCACAGGTGACTGGGACTCTGGGCAAATCTCTCCGCTGTCTGCCCACCAGTGAGCCAGGCCTCAAACACTTGCCAACTTCACTGGGTTGTCTGAGGTAGGTCATCATAATTGTCCATAATTCACAAAGTGCTCCTGTGTTTGTGACCCGAGGCGGTGCTCACCCAAGTGTCCGATTGGAGCTGTAGCGTCTTAAATGTCTTGGCTGTGGCTCATGTAAATCCTCTGCCACAGGGATTTTTCTACCTTCCAAGACCCAAGAGGGCCCTGACCCTTGCCTTGTCTGTGGTTCTCCAGTGAAGGCCGTACCCCCACCCCTGCTAACCTCTCACCCTAACTGTCAAGCTGCCCCCTGCCTGCTGCTGTTTAGTTCTCCTGGCCTCTTACTGGCTAACCTCCCCTCACCCCTGTCCCAGCTTGGCCCGAATGTCACCTCTGCCAGGAAGCCTCTCTGATTTCCCATGAGAGTTGGCCCCACCCAGGTTCCACTGTCAGGAGTCCTTCTGTCTCACCTGTCATAATTGTCTGCAGCTGACTCACCCCACCGGCATGTGAGCACCTCCAGGAACGGGCCCTGTACCCAGCACGTGCACAGGGCCTGGCACCCAGGAGGGGCTCAGTGGGGGTTGGCGGTGAAGGAAGCAGGTAGTCTTTGGGAACCAGCCAGGATGGTGTCTGCCAACAGCCTCCTGGGTGGAGTCCAGGGGCCTGCCATCCACTTTCTCTGTGGGATTTGTGGTCGGAGGAGCCCCTCCTGGTGGAGTTGTCTCTAGATTCATTCATTCACACATAAGTGTGAGTGCCAGCGGATACTGGGCCTGGCCAGGGCTGCCCCTCCCCAGAAAGACACTGAAGGGACCCTTCTGGCATGACCATGAAGGCAGGACTGGGACCCAGCAACAGCTGGTGTCTACTACCCTTCCTTCCTTCCTTCCTCCCTCCCTCCCTCCCTTCCTTTCTCCTTCCCTTCCTTCCTTCCTTTCTTCTTTTTCAGTGATCTTCAATGAGCTATACTGAAGTATAATTCACAAGCAAGAAAATTTACTATTTAACACAGTCTGAGTAGTTCTGACAAAGTATAACCACCACCCCACAAACCATAGAGCATTTCCATCATCCCCAAAAGCTCCCTGGGGACCCTTTGCAGCTGATGCTCACCCCAGCCCCAGCCCTGGCCACGCTGGCTCCTCTAATTTTCTCTCACTATAGTTTTGCCTTTTCCAGAATATCATAGAAATGGAATCACACAGTACGCATCGTTCTGAGATTGGCTTCTTTGACTTAGCAGATTGGTTTGGGGATTCATCAGTGTTGCTGCACGTGCAGCAGTTCACTCCTTTCTATTGCTGAGCAGTATTCCACCGTAAGGATGCACCACCGCTGGCTTAATCCAGTCCCCAGCTGAGAGACCCCCGCTTCCTTAAGAGAAAAAAAATCAAAGATCCTGAAGAACCGTGTGCATAATGTGACTCTGAGAGAAAAGGGGTGGAAGGGCCCCTTCCAGGGGGGCAGTCAGCACAGGCCTCTCCCGAAGGCTTCTCTGACCCAATCAGTGTCTCAGATTCCAGGAGGGCTGTGGAAATGATACTTTTTCTGGCTACATTCCCAGATCTAATCAAGAGCCTTTTCCAATCAAGGTTTTTTGAACAGCACATTAGTTTGTGTGGATGTTCTTTTTTCAATGGGCAGGTATTAAAGGTTATTTAAAAGCCACATCCACTCTCCTGGATCATGCCTGCCCCTCCAGAGCCAGGCAGAGAAAGCAGAGTGTCAGCTGGCACCTGAAGGCCCTGCTTGTCCGAATGGGAGGTGCCTGCCAGGGTCTGTGTCTTTTCTTAACAAAATTAATCCTCACCTGAAAATATGTTTTTAGTGGTTTTGGAGAGAGGAGAAGGGGAGGAGAGAGAGAGGGAGAGAGAGAAACATCAATGTGAGAGAGAAACATTGATCGGTTGCCGCCTGTCGGAGCCCCAAGTGGGGACTGAACCCACGACCTAGGTATGCGCACTGACTGGGAATTAAACCTACACATTTTTGGTGTATGGGATGATGCTCCAACCAACTGAGCCATCCAGCCAGAGCAGAGTTTGTGTCTTTGCCCAGCAGGCGAGACGCTGTGGTGAAAAAGCCCTTCATGCACAGTCCCGATGCCTGGCCCTGTGGCAGCTGGGACCCTGTGGATGACACAAAGGAACTGGATTGGAGAGACAGACAACCTGGAGCTCTGGCTGTGGGGTCAGCCGCGTCCTCAACAAGTCTTTACTTCCTGAAGGCCTCGATTCTTGGGGCCTGAGGAAGAGGAGATTCTCATCGTTCTTAGTTGTGGGCAAAGCTAGCACATGGAAGACCTGAGTCCAAGTCTGAGTTTGTGCTTGCTGTGGGGACCTGGCCAAGTTGTGTAGCTCCTCTCAACTTGGTTCCTTCATCTGTAAAGTCTGAGGCCCCGCAGATGTTCTGTGAGAAGAAAAACTGGTGACTCATCCCTGCCCCCAGTTTGGTCTGGGAGTTCCAGGCCCATCTCCTTACATCTCTTTTCTGAACATCATTCGAATGGCCGTGATGTGCGTCTCACCTCACACACTGGTTGAGTGTTCCCAGGCCTACATCCTTCTCGAGATTAGGGAGCCAATACCCTTAAAGTCGGAGTTTTAGATTAATGGCCCATTAAGAACAACACTGTTCAGGTGGCCGTTGATGCACACCCTAACAGTATTGTTCACAAAGAGAATCCACAAAGAGAGGAAAATGCAGAGAACAGTTTATTCACTTTCCAAGAGAGGAAAGAGGCCAGGCGTGGAGAATTATGCCGGCCCTGAGAGGCTGGGGTTTTGAGCTTTAACTGTATTATAAAGGGTGGGTGGGGTTTGCGGTTGTGTGGCCACTGGGCTGTGAGGGGCGTTGCAACACAGAGCGTTTCATAAGCTGCAGTTTGCTCCAGTGTCATCTTTTGCCAGCAGCTGTGGGGAGCGGTTAGACACATTCTCTTCCTGCTTTCCAGTAAATTTCCAGTCCTGGGGACACAAGCTCAGAAGAGTAAAATAGCAGTCATATTTGACAAGGTCATAGGCCTGCTTGGCAAATGGCACCGTAATAGCAAATGTTGCTGGCTTTGTCCTTTCAAATACCTCTCTATCAATTCTTCTTGCCAGCATCTCAACTGTCTTTCCCCCTCCCCAAACTTCTATGTATGACTTTGAGCAAGCTGCTCAACCCTCAGTGCCTCAGTTCTCATCTGTAAAACAGGGGTTATGTTATAACTTTCATAAGTAGCATTAACCTTCCGAGGGCTGCTGTGAGGATTAAACAAGATACACGTGAAAGATGGGAAGTGTTTCAAACATCAACTAGCACAAGGTAATGACTCAATAAAAGCCTGCCGCTGTGATGATGGTGGTAGCAGTGGGTTTGTCCTGCAGCCACCCAACCAGATCCAACAGGGGGCTTGTACCTGGGCTCCCAGGAGAGACTAGAGGACTCACCACCAGCATCATACAACTGTGCCTACACCTGTTGGACCCCCAGTCCCCACCCCCAGTGCAACACTTTCTCACACCACGTCACCTGCCTCCTCTGGGAGTGGCAGGTACTGATTATGAATCAGGCCCTCTGCAGTCAAGAGAACTTGGGTGTGTATTCTAAAAGTTAAAGACTCCACTAACAAAGCATGTTGTTAATGCTTTACTCCCTCAACGTCATGCTGTCCTTTGTTCTGGGTCAAACGTATGACTTCTTTCTTTTCAAATGAATATCTGAATTTCCTTTTCAATATATATTTCATTCTACTGTGTTTATTGTTCCCCTCAGCTTTCAAAGGTGTATATTCAAAATGTTTTTCAAACAGTTAAAATCTGCTTGTGAGAAGAGACTTCCCTCCCCAGGCAGATCCCAGAACAATCTCTGGGAAGGGGGTGAGGATGGACCTTGGGCAGGACTCATGAGTGAGAGACCTGAGAAGTCCGTGTGCTGAGCACTGAGGCGGACCCAGCAGACGCCCCACTTTTTCCTGCGCACGAGACTTGAGAACGACACACTTGCAGGATCCACGTCTTTCCTCTCAGGATCCGGCTGCGGAGGAATTCCTGGTGCGCGGGTTTCTCGGAAAAGGTGTGGGGAATGATGCTTTTGTCGCCGTTACCATCTCTGGAGGCGCTACTTCGCGAGAGCACCTCGCACGCATTGCCTCTCCCCCTGGCCACTGCAGTCGTGGGTGTCACCGCCCTCATTTCACAGTTATTATCCTCATTTTGCAGAAAATAGGCTCAGCGCCCCAAAACACAAGCCACCCAGTTGCAGCCGCCGGCCGGCAGAGACGGGGTAAGAGCCCAGGGGAGTTCTGGATTCCAGAACCCACGGTCACTGAATAAACCTGTGTGGGAATGAATGATGGGGCCGTCACCCGCTCTCCCCATCTGCCACGTGGCTTTCCGTTTTACGTCTTGACCCCTCGCTCCAAGTTTTCTGCACTCGACTGCATTAATGATTTCTTAAACGTGGACTCTGCTGTGATCTTTCTTTGTGCGCGCTTTGATGTTCGGCACATGCACGCCCTCTGGGAAACCACCCCGTTCCGGAGGGAGAGGCCGCATCTATCATCCCCAGAAGTCTCCTCCCGCTCCTTTGAAATGAATTCCTCCTGGCCCCTCCCCAGCGCCAGTCTGCTTTCCGTCAGTATTGATTGCTTTGCACTTTCTAGAGTTTTATAAGTTTTCTTGTTTCATCTGGCTTCTTTCACTCAGAATAATGATTTTGAGATTTATCCGTGGAGTGGTATATATCACTGGCTCCTTTCTTGGAATCTTCCTTGATGTCTGTGATAAGCCCTACTTGGTCGTGGCCTGTTCGTCTTCTAAAACTCTGCTAGATTTGGTTTGCTAGTTGAGTACCTAGGACTTAACCATCTTCAGTCCTTAGTGAAGGCAATGAAGCGGCCAGATCCCACGGAGCAACCTGGTGGGGGCTTCAGGCGCTGACAACGAAAATTTAGGAAACGGTGCACGTGCATGACGCTGCAGGCCCTGCTCAGACCCCACGTGTGGCCGTGGCAGGCCTGTGTTAGTGAGGGACTGGTCAGTGTCCCCTCCGCAGGGCGTGGTGAACTAACTCACCCATCTCAGTTTGGGGCTTCCTGAGAAGGAGGAAACAACTGGGCTTTTTTTTTTTTTAATTGTTCATTCTAGAGATAATTCAGAAGGGTAAAAAGCCAAATAGTTATTATAAAATGCTTGAAAAAGCAGACCCAATCCAAGCTGGGAAAGAAAGCCATCGTGTGGTCACTGGAGCACAGCAGAGACTCAGGAGTTTTCCAACTCTTCCTGGTGGTCACATCTGAGAAAACGTGGTGTCCTCTGGGCAGATACCTAAGCAAGGAGGGGGAAGCGGGAGGAGGGCCGGGATGGGGGCAGTGGGGAAAGAGGTGGGTGGGAGGCAGAGCAGAGAGACAAAAAGAAGAGAGGTCCCGGGAGGAGAAGGGGGAGAAAGAAAGAAAAAAGACAGAGGGAGAGAA